>PVIU01023255.1:0-27786 GCA_004026605.1 Ondatra zibethicus | reverse complement strand
TTATATGGTGAGGGGATGTCCTTTTTTGATCCAATCTATTTGGTGTTCTGTATGCTTCTTGTACCCTCATAGGCATATCCATCTTTAGGTTGGGAAAGTTTTCTTCTATAATTTTGTTGAATATATTTTCTGGGCCTTTGAGCTCTGCTTCTTTTCCTTCTTTTACTCCTATTATTCTTAGATTTGGTCTTTTTATGGTGTCCCAGATTTCCTGAGTGTTTTCTGTTAAGAATTAGTTGGATTTATTGTTTTCTTTGATCAATGAGTTTATTTTCTCTATCGTATCTTCAGCGTCTGAGATTATTTCTTCTATCTCTTGTATTCTGTTTGTTATACTTGTCTCTGCCGTTCCTGGTCGTTTACCCAGATTTTCCATCTCTAGCCTTACCTCCGTTTGTGTTTTCTTCATTGCGTCCATTTCAGTTTTTATGTCTTGAACTGTTTCCATTACCTGTTTGATTGCTTTTTCTTGGGTTTCTAGGGTATCTTTAAGGAATTTATTCATTTCTTCTATCTTTATGTTAGTTTTCTCATCCCTTTCTTCAAAGGCGTTTTTCACCTCTTCTTTAAAGGTCTCTATCACTTTCATAAAGTTACGTTTAAAGTCGATTTCTTCTACTTCTTCTGGGTTAGGTTGCTCAGGTTCTCCTGTTGAGTACTCATTGGTTTCTGGTGCTATCATGTTGCTTTTCAGATTGTTGGAGGAATTCTTGGATTGACGCCTACCCATCTCTTCCTCTGATTTCAGTCAGGGGAGTCTCAGTGGGTTGGGACCTCCCAGGATGACTTGTACACACTCACCCCTCTGGATAGCTGATCTCAGTGCAGGAAGAGGAATTCCCGCCTGGACTTCCACTCCTTCTGTACCTCCTATCTCGGCACAGGGAGAGAGATTCCTGGGGTTCCCATGCCCCACAGAGGAAAGGGCAATCTTGCAGGGGCGGGGTGCAGGGTCTTGTTGATCAAAGAGGCCTGCAGGGACCTTACCACCAGGCTTGCACAACCTTACCAATGTGAGCCTCCTCCGATCTCAGCGCAGGAAGAGAGAGTGCTGGGGTACCAAAGCCCCACCGAGGAAAGGGCCATCTTGAGGGAGGAGGGGTGGGGGGGTAGAGGTGCAGTGTCCTGTAGAACAAAGAGGCAGGGGGGGATCTTACCGCCAGGGGGGCATAGCCCTACCAGTGTGAGCTGCCTCCGATCTCAGCACAGGAAGAGAGAGTGCTGGGTTAAGAAATCCCCACCAAGGAAAGGGTAATCTTGCGGGAGGGAGGGAGGGTTCATGTCCTGTGGAACAAAGAAGCCTGCCTTTACCTTACTGGTGTGCGCCACCGATCTCAGCGCAGGAGGAGAGAGTGCTGGGGTACCAAAGCCCCACTGAGGAAAGGGCTATCTTGAGGGAGGAGGGGTGTGGGGTGGGGGTGGGGGTAGAGGTGCAGTGTCCTGTAGAACAAAGTGGCCGGCGTGGGGTGGGGTTGGTGGGTGATCTTGCAGGAGGGAGGGAGGGTTCAGGGTCCTGTGGAACAAAGAAGCCCGCCTGGACCTTACTGGTGTGCGCCACTGATCTCAGCCGTAACACACATCTTTAACCCAATAGCCACAATAGCACACACCTTTAATCCAGTAACCACAATAACACACACCTTTAAATCCAGTGATGCACACCTTTAATCCCAGCCCCAGAGAAGGATATAAAATGGTGGAAGATAGCTCTCAGACATAGAGTCTCATTCTGAGATTACTGGAGGCAGGATCACCATTTCAAACTGATGTCAAGATTAGAGCCAGTGGCTGGCTGTTTTGCCTTTTGGATTCTGACCCTGAGTATTTATTAATAGTGCTATATTTGGTGCCCAACTTTTGGCAGCACATATTTGTGAAAAAGCCATTTGCCTGAGGCTTTCTAGCCACCAGCCCAAGCCAGAGCTAGGATTAGAATTCCACCTCGAGGTATTGGAACCCAACCTATCCACCTTGGTTCAGGAGAAAAACTAGCACTCCGCAGCTTCCATGAGCCACAGCTTAGCTTCCATGTAAAGATGGAAAGTACTGCATATTATTGTGTCATCTTTGAATTGTTTGACTGTAAAGAAAGGAGCAACAGCTACTAAAAGACTTTTGATTATAAATGTTGCTGGATTAATCCAAGAGGAGCAAGGAAGTTAGGACCGTGAGGGTCTGGTCCACCCACTGAGACAATGTGCCGGAACTAATGGGAGCTCACCAAATCCAGCTGGATTGGGACTGAACGAGCATATGATCATCCCAGACTCTCAGAATGTGGCTGCCAATGGGGGCAGATTGAGAAGCCATCAACAGTGACACCAGGACCTATCTCTTCTGCATGTATTATCTTTTTGGGAATCTAGTCTATTTGGATGCACACCTTCCTAGGCAGGGATGGAGGGGGGAGGGCCTTGGACTTCCCACAGGGCAGGGCACCATGCCCTCTTTTAAGGAAGCAGGGGGATGGAGGAGGGGTAGGGGGAAGTGGGAGGGGACTGGGAGAAGGGGAGGAAATGTAAAAATTTTATTTTTTTTTGAATGGAAAAAATAAAAAAATATGGAAAAAAAGAGAAAGTTCTGGTAGCATTCCAGCCCTGGGGTTTTTTTGGTTGGGATGTTTTTGATGACAGCTTCTATTTCCTTGCAGTTCATAGGCCTATTTAAATTGCCACCTTGCCTTGATTTCATTTTTGTATATGGTATTTATCTAGGTAATTGTCCATTCCTTTTATGTTTTCCAATTTTGTGGAGTACAGGCTTTTGTAGTATGACCTAATGATTCTCTGAATTTCCTCAGTGTCTATTGTTATGTCCCCCTTTTCATTTCTGATTTTGTTTATTTGGATGTTCTCTCAGCCTTTTGATTAGTTTGCATAAGTGTATGTTGATTTTTCTCAAAGAACCAACTCTTTGTTTCATTTTGATTCTTTGTATTGTTTTCTTTGTTTCTATTTTGTTGATTTCAGCCCTCAATTTGCTTATTTCCAGTCTTCTACTCCTCCTGGGTGGGTCTGCTTCATTTTATTCTAGAGTTTTCAGGTGTGTTGTTAAGTCACTGGTATGAGATTTCTCCATTTTCTTTATGTGGGCACTCAGTGCTATGAACTTTCCTCTTAGCACTGCTTTTATAGTGTCTCATAGGTTTGGATATGTTGTGCCTTCATTTTCATTGAATTCTAGGAATTCTTTAATTTCTTTCTTTATTTCTTCTTTGACCCAGGGGTGATTCAGTAGTTCACTGTTCAATTTCCATGTGTTTGTAGGCTTTCTGAGAGTAATATTGTTGTTAAATTCTAAGTTTAATCCATGATGATCTGATAAGACACAAAGTGTTACTCGAATTCTTTTGTATCTTACCACATTTTCTTTATCCATTCTTTGGTTGAGGGGTATCTAGGTTGTTTCCAGACTATTCCAAAAAATGCTGCTATGAACATAGCTGTGCAAATGATCATGTGGTATGGATCTGTATTCTTTGGATATATGCCCAAGAGTGGTATTACTGGGTCTTGAGGTAGATTGATTGCCAATTTTCTGAGAAATCAACATACTGATTTCCAAAGTGGCTGTAGAAGTTTGCACTCCTACCAGCAATTAAGAATGTTTTTCTTTCCCTGCATCCTTTCCAGCATAAGCTATCACTGGTGTTTTGTTCTTAGCCATTCTTACTGGTATAAAATGGTATTTCAGAGTCATTTTGATTTGCATTTACTTGATGGCTAAAAATGTTGAGCATTTCCTTAAGTGTCTTTAGGCCATTTGAGATTCTCTTGTTGGGAATTTGTTATTTGGATCTGTACCCGATTTTTAAAAAATTTATTTTATTTTAATTTTTTATAGAAAACAAACTTTTTCATTTTATATACCAATTCCAGTTCCTATTCCCTACTCTCCTCCCATGCTCTCCACCTGCCCACCACCCCACCCCTATCCCCTCCTCAGATAGGGTAAGGCACATTGCTTTGGGGAAATTTGTAGGCCCTCCCTACTATATCTAGGCTGAGCAAGATATCCATCCAAAGAGAATATGCTGTGGGACAATGGTCTTCTACCCTGTAAAGATTTGTCACTTGTATTGCTTTAATAAAATGCTGATTGTCCAGTAGACAGGCAGGACGTATAGGTGGGGTGAACAGGCAGGAAGTATAGTTTGGGCAACCACAACAGGAGAATTCTGGAAAGAAGAAAAGGTCAGTCTGCAGTTGTCACCCAGACACAGGAAGCAAGATGAAAATGCCTCACTGATAAAAGGTACCAAGTCACGTGGCTAATATAGACAAGAATTATGGTTTACACATACTATTCTACCAACTGAGCATTTTTCTGATATAGTAAAGGATATATGTAGACAGGCTTAAAGAACAGTAATTATTCATATTGACATTTATACAATGAGGAAATTAAGGATGTCCTTTGGGCTCTGCAACAAAAGGGAGATTCAGTGACCTCTACCTCATTATCCATGTGACATCCTTTGAAGTGATGCTAGGTTAGAGAATTCTCCCTGTGTGACACATTCCTAGCATGGGCTCATTAATGAAGAGGATGATGAAAATTTTTAATATCCAGATGTAGTAAATGATGACAATAAACTTTTTTCTGGACACTGCAATACAGTTGAACAACTGACCTCAGAGTGGCTGGGATGACAACTACAAGCCCCATGCAAACTCAGTGCAGAGCAAATCCAGTATGGGGATGGGAGATGGGCACAATGTCCCACCCATGGATGAAGAGCTATTGGTATCTGATGCCTACTGGAAGAGGGAGAATCAGTTTTCTTTAATGGTGTAGCCCCTGGTACTATGCCCAAAAATATGGGAAGCACAAACTGAACTGCACAGATAGAAGACAACAGAAAGGTAGGAGTGTAAGACAGGGCATTGTATGTTCAACAACAATTACATCACAGAAGGAATCAAAAAGAAAATCAGGTTAGTGAGGAGGGAACCAGCCAGATAAAGGAAGGGAAAAGGGGAGGCATGAGGGGGGTGGACTCCATCAGAACACAATACATACTGATAAAACATTTTCAAACAATAAAAAACAAAAACCCAGCTGAGTAGTGGTGGCACACACCTTAAATCACAGCACTCAGGAGGCAGAGGCAGGTGGATCTCTGTGAGTTTGAGGCCAGCCTGGTCTACAGAGTTAATTCCAAGAAAGCTAGGGCTGTTACACCGAGAACCCTGTTTCAAAACACCAAAAAAATTCAAAAATCTTAAACCAATGACCAATGACTAGGTATAGTGGCCCACACCTTTAATCCAAACACTTGGGAAGCAGGTGCAGGAGGATTTCTGTGAGTTCCAGCCCAGCCTGGTCTACACAAACAGCTCCAGGACACCACAGAGAGAGCCTGTCTCAAAACAACAACAAAAATTATTAAATCCATAAACACGAGAGAAAGATAACAGATGAAAACATTTAAAGTAAGATCAAAAATTTAAAACCACAGGATAAAATAAGTGTGGCTCAAGGGTGGAGTGTGTTCTCAAATACTAGAGACCCTGCCATCAATCCCTAGCACCAAAAGGAAAAAGGAAAAAATTTAAAAGAAACAGAAATAAAAATATTTTTTACTGAGCTCTCTTAATCTTCAACAGCCAAACAGTCACCAACATAGAGATCTTTGGCAAGGTCCTGAAGGCCAAGAGCATCACCCATAAGGTCCATTCCAGTGAGTGGCTCCGTCAAGAATGGCCTAGATTCAAGAGAAGGAACGCCTCACACGGGACCAGCAGGGGCTGGCATTTGCCACCAGCAGATAGAGGGTGGCTGCACTCTGGCCAACCTCAAAATCCAGAAAGAGTCCCAACCTTCACCTGGTGCTTGCTTGCGTGGTGGCATCGTAGAAACATCCCTTTGCCATTTTCTCCAGAAGGACAACAGTGAGAAGGCCATGTACTGCTGCCCCAAAGTGCTGCCCATACCTGCACTCCCGTGTGGCCAAGTGCCTCAAGAAGAAGCGTGACCACAGCAGAACCTGGGCCCCAAGAAAACCAAACAATGCTGGGACAACGTTTGGTCCTGGACACCTGGGAACCAATGCATTTCTTTTTTCACTGAAGCAGAGGAACTAAAGGAAATAATAATAATAAGACTGGGCTAGGGACATGCAAAAATGTCTCAGTGCTGCTGCTAACCTTCTGTTGTCTGAGGTTTCTGTTCTGCCCAATCCTGTAGCCATTCACTCCCAAATTAATTATAAACTGGTTGGCCTAGTAGCTCAGGCTTGTCTTTTTTTAAGTTTTTTTTTAAAAAAGATTTATTTATTTTATTATGTATACAGTGTTCTGCCTGCATGTATGTTTGCCTGCAGGCCAGAAGAGGGCACCAGATCTTATTACAGATGGTTGTGAGCCACTATGCGGTTGCTGGGAATTGAACTCAGGACCTATGGAAAAGTAGTCAGTGCTCTTAACCTCTGAGCCATCTCTCCAGCCCCAGGTTTGCCTTATTAACTAATGTATACATCTTATATTAGCCCATTATTCTGTCTGTGTTAGCCACGTAGCTCGGTACCTTATTGGGCAATGCAGTCATATCTTGCTTCCTCTGCATCTGGGTAGTGGCTGAAAACTGAGTCCTCTTCCCAGAATTTTTCTGTTCTCATTGTCCCGCCTATACTTTCTGCCTGGCTGCTGGCCAATCAGCATTTTATTAAACAAGTACAAGAACCAAATCATTACAGGGTAAAACCATTGTCCCACAGCAACCTTCAGCCCTGATTCTGATCCACATTATGCAAGGAGAAAACTGCCTTCTGTAGTTGTCCTCTGCCTCCATGTATGTGCTGTGGCAAGTGTGAATATACACACATAAAGAAAAGAGTAAGTGTAATTTAGTATTATTACATAAGAGTAATTTAAAGAAATAAGGACAAATAAATAAATGATATTTAAAGTTGTAGTGGAAAGTAGACACATCAAAAAAGAACAAACACCCAGAAATAGTGCACATTTTAGGCCAGAACTTGAGACTATGAGGAAAAGAATTACAAATTTTATTTCATGCAGTAGTACACAGTGAGATCCTTCACACAAACTTTTAAACATTTTGAATATGAAGTATTTCACATAAAAACCCATGGAAAGGACTAAAGCAAACCCACATATGAATAGTTTTTCATATGTTTAATATTCACACATACAGTTTCATCCAGGTGGAACTGATAAAAATGAGGGCAGAATGAGACAGACATTGATGGGATTATGGAAATGTCAATCATCATAGAATTGTTTGCATAGCCTGCTACCTAACCTAGCCACAGCCTTGGGGAAGGCAGAGCCTGGTGCTGAAGGAGGGCAGTTCCCCTTCCTGTGGGGCTGCACCAGCACACACATGTCAAGGGGGGTGTCTGCCTCCAGAGACCACACCCTGTGTTTCTTGTCCCTCCAAGGCAGTCTCTGTAGCTCAGTCCATGAACACAGTTGCAGCTTCCGTGAAGCGATACCATGACCTTTACCTTCACAGTTCTGCTCTGTATGGGTGAGATGTGGAAATGGGGAGGGGATACTGTGGTCTAGAATTGCTACTGCCCCACAGCCCAGCACTGGCCCATCAGGAAACCCCACGGTCTCAGGGGGTTCTGAGAGGGGAGGACCTGCTCAAGCTTCAGGGACAAACCTCTCACAGGGAACTCTCTTCCAGGACTGACTCTGGGCCTTGGGACCCCAGTGCTGGCAGGTGAGTGAGTGTCTGCAGATGTCCTGACCTGCACTTCTCATCATCCCCAGGAATCCTGCCTGGGCAGTGAGGATGGAAAACAATGGATGTGTGCTGAACATGGAGATTCCTGGAGGGTTGGGGTTGGAGGCTGCAATCTGAGGATGGCTGTCCTCCATCCTAACTGCTCATTTCCTTGCAGGAACCCTCCCTAAGCCTATCCTCAGAGTACAGCCAGACTCTGTGGTCTCCAAGCACCTCCTTGTGTGAGGGTACTACAGGAGTCAAACAGTACAGACTATATAAAGATGAATATCAAAATCTAAAGTGCACAGAGATTCCACAGAATCCTAAGGGCAAGGCTGAATTTTCAATCTCAAAAAATAGGCCCTCACAAAGCAGGGTGATATCGCTGTCAATATCAGACCCATGATGGATGGTCAGAGCATAGTGACTCCTTGGAGCTGATGGTGACAGGTGAGAGGATACACAGGGTCCCCACCTTTGGACTTGACTGTAAAGAAGTTGTCTGTTTACACGGATGCCACCACCCTCAGAGCCATGGAGAATAAAGAGGCTTTGAGGACATTAACTGATTCCTGCTTCTCTCCTAGGAACCTGCAGAAAACCCAGCCTGTCAGCCCAACTCAGTCCTGTGGTGATTAAAGGAGGGAATGCCACCCTCCAGCGTGTCTCAAAGCAGCCATATGACATGTTCATTCTGGCTAAGGAAGGACCACAGAAGCTCTCCTGGGCACTGGGCTCGCACTATAACTTCTCTAGTAGACAGTTCCAGGCCCTGTTCTCTGTGGGTCCTGTGACCTACAGCCAAGGATGGAATTCAGATGCTACAGCTTTGACAGGAACAGCCCACTGGTGTGGTCAGAACCTAGTGACCCCCTGAAGCTCCTGGTCTCAGGGAAGAATCTCAGCTTTTCCCAGAATGATGTTGAAATGATACAGGTCCTTAGGGAGGCCTTGGTGTATGGTGTATGTGAGGACCCAGCACTCTTTAGTCCATTGATACAGACAGTGGGACACAAAATACAGAATCCAAGGCAGACAGTGACACCAAAGCCCAGGATATACAGGAGAGAGTCTTCTTGGGCCCTAATGTTACCCTGGCTCAGCTCAAGTACAATCCATAAGAGCTCAGGGAACCCCACAAAAGAGAGGGCGGAAGGGTTATAGGAGCCATAGTACTCAGGACACCAAGAGAACCTGGCCCACAGAATCAACTAAACAGGGATCATGAGGGCTCACAGAGACTGAAGCAGCATGAGTCTGCACTAGGCTATCTGCAGGCAGGCTGTGGTTGTTTAGCTTGGGCTTTTGTTGTTGTTGTTTGTTTTAGTGTAAATGGAGGTTTCTATCCCACCCAGTTCCACAAACATTCAGTCCCAAAGACACAGAGACTTATATTAATTATAAACTGGTTGACCTATTAGCTCAGGCTTTCTATTAACTAGCTCTTATAACTTAAAATTAAAGCATAATTCTTATTGATATTTAGCCACATGGCTTGGTGCCTTTTCTCAGATGCAGAGTGCCTTGCTTCCTCTGCATCTAGGCGGTGATGGCAGACTGAGCTTTTGCTCTTCCCTGAATTCTCCTAGTCTGGTCACTCCGCCTATACTTCCTGCCTGGTTACTGGACAATCAACATTTTATTAAACCAATACAAGTGACAAATATTTACAGGGTACAAGATCATTATCCCATAGCATTTTAGATTTTCACTGCATAGCACTGGCTGTCTTTGAACTCACTCTACCAACCAGGCTGCCCTTAAGCTCACAGTGATCTGCTCATATGTGCCTCCTGAGTGCTAGGATTAAAACCATGCACCACCACCACCCAGCTAGCTTGAGGTTTGTTTTTAGACTCAACAATGGGAGTGGGGAAGTCTCTTACTCTATTGCATGCATGTGGGATCTTTTTCTCCTACTGGGTTCCCTCGTCCAGCCTTAATATGAGGGTATGTGCCTACTTATTGCATGTTGTTATGCCATGTTCAGTTAATATTACTGGGGAGCCTGCTCTTTTCTAAAGAAAAACAGAGGAGCAGTGGATCTGGGGTAGAGGGGAAATGGGTAGGCTGTGGCCATGATGTATTGTGTGAAAGAAGAATAAATTAAAGAGAAAAAATAAGTGTCATCCATAAGTGTGACCTTCTCTGTGCCTGTCTCAGACAAACCCACCTCCTTCTTTCCTACTTCCTTGCAGGTAACCTCCACAAACCATATTCAAGGCTGAGTCAGGCTCTGTGGTTGCTTCCATAAGTGCCATGACCACCTGGTGTCGGGGAAAACTGAGTGCAGAAATACATATTCTTCATAAAGAAGGCAGTGTGGGGGCAAGGCATAGGTGTTTGGTAAATAGCAGCTTCTCAGTCACTAGCCTGTCACTTTCCCTCTAGACCTGACCAAGAAGCCCTCCATACTGACTCACCAAGGCCATATCCTGGACCCTGGAAAGAACCTCACTCTGCAGTGTTGCTCTGACATCAACTATGACATATTTGTTCTGTACAAGTTGGGGGGAAGTTACTTCCTACAACAAAATGGCCATAGGACTCAGTCCGGTCTCTCCTTGGCCAACTTCACACTAGGCTCTGTGAACAGCTCTACTGGAGGCCAGTATGGATGCTATGGTGCTCACAACCTCTCCTCTGAGTGGTCAGCCTCCAGTGACCCCCTGGACATCCTGACCACAGGTGAGGAACTAAATAGATTCCCTCGGGTACCTAACCTCTACTGGGCTCTCTTTGAGGAATTAAGGAGGTGATGGCTGGGAAGAAGTACAGGGATCTTATTTGGGAACAAATTCAGAGACAGGGGAGCAGGTTGGGGGCTTAGGTAGAGAAAATGGTCAAAGACCCAGGTTATCAGGAAGATCCAGGTGAGACTGTATCTCAGAGCTTTAAAGGCAACTTCACATTTTCTCTCTTCTCTTTAGGACAGCTCCCTATCAGTCCTTCCCTCTCAGTGAAGCCTAACTCCATGGTACACCCTGGAGACAACGTGACCCTGTTGTGTAAGACAGCATACAAAGTGGACACTTTCATTCTGTCCAAGGAGGGAGCAGCACACCAACCCCAGCGACAAAAATCAAAGTTTCAAGTTTGGGAGTTCCAGGCAGAATTCCCCATGAGTGCTGTGACCTTTGACCTCTCAGGCACCTATAGGTGCTATGCTTCTAAGGACTCTTCTCTCTACCTGTTGTCATATGCCAGTGCCCCTGTGGAGCTCACTGTCTCAGGTGAGGTGATCCAGATATTTCTGAGTTGAAAGGGTATCTCAGCATTCTCCATTTACAACAATTATTGTCGAGGATTGGCTTATAAATGCAGCAGGGGTCAGGTGATGAATATTCACCCTCATGATGGTGGAATCCAGCATAGATATTTCTAGGAATGCTCACTACAGTCCCTGTTATGGAATCCAGAGGTTTCAGGCAGTCTGAAAGAGCATCTTGGAGAGACCACAGACAGATATAGGCTACTAAATAGAAACCAGGGCCCAGTGACAACCTCTGCTCATCACCCTCCACTTATCAATATTCACAAATCCTTGCTCTCAGTGCATCCATGGCCCACAGTGTCTCCAAGGGTGGAGACAGTCTTGCTGTAATAAGTAAAAATTCCACTGTACTTTCCTTCTGCTTAAAACAGATCCACATCCATAGCTCAACCCTACCAGACAGAATTCTTCATGAGAATCTGAACATAACAATGATCACATTAAACAAAATAAAATCCAGTAGTCTCTATCAAAACCTATTGCTTTGTGAAGTCTGTAACATTTCACTTCAGGGTAAAATAGAGAAAATGATACTCTGTGGATTCACCTTCTTCTGTGAAATGGCAGCCAAGAATGTCTTCTGCGTACCTGTGGTGTTCTCATCTGAACAAGAGAAGCTTTTGCGATAGGATCACCAGGGAATATCCACTACTGACCCTTGAGTCTCCTAAAGTGATAGAACACCTGCAGCAGTCTCTGCTCACATGATAGTTTGTCTTAATAACTATTATTTGTAAAGATGACCAAAGTGAGGGTTACATATGTCAGTATTAGAATCTATGCTTAGTGTCAGCTAGCCATGCCTTGGGGGAACTATTAGGTGACAGTCCAGTGACTTACCATTTACTGCCTTTCCTGGTTCACATAAATACACACGCGCACGTGCGCACTCACACTTGACAACTTCTTTTGAGAGCCAAAACTGCAAAAAAAATTCTTTATGACTCTGCCCCACAACTTGATCCTACATTTCCCACATTATATGTCAAAGGAAAGAGATAGAGGACAATCACATAAGAAGGATGTGCTGCTACATGAACTGGATATAGAGAAGTTTCTCATTCTGATGTGGGGAGAGACATCTGAGAACATTCAGCAACATGACATAAGTTCTCAACTTTAGCAGAAACCATTTTTCATTTCTGAGAGAATATAAGTTAGTTTTTCCTCACCAACTCTTGGTACTCAGAAAAGAACAGGGGAATGCTCAGATCACAGTAGAGATGGGAGGTCTAAGTGTGACAATGGAGCAAACACTCAGGAAAAAAACTCAATTAGGAAATCATGCCAGACTGAGAACCTGAGTCTGCACAACCTCTGTTGAGCTCACCAGAGACACCATGCTCAGAATAGTCCTGTGACTGCTCATTCCAGTGACTCAGAGATCAATGCCTGGAATGTCTTGTCGATTTATTCTACTCTGTTTTCAGGAGTATTTTCACAGTTGTGCTCAAGAATCTAATAAGAACTCCCATGGGAACAGTGGCTGTCTTCAATGCTTTCACTGGCATTTGGGAGCCTACTCATCATACTGGGTTACCTTTCTCACCCCTTGTACTTGGGGAGCTGCTTAGTCTTACTACAACATTATAGACCATGTTTTGTTGATATTCCTGGGAGATCTACACTTTCCTAAACAGAAACAGAAAGGGAGTGGATTCAGGGGTGGGAACAAAGGGGAGTTGGGAGGAGGGAGCTGGAACAGAGGATGGAGAGGAAACTGTGGCTGGGATGTAAAATAAATAGATAAATAAGTGTGTTTAAAAATTAATAAGAGAGGGAACACAGCTATGACAGACTTCATGAGTTTAAAGGAGAATGATGGATATTCACAATAAACAAGAAAGTGGAACTCAGAAGAAATACTCCAATCTCTTAAGCATGCACACATCCTATTTCTCTTCTCCTGTTCTTAGGATGAGTTGAGATTGTCCATCCATTCTAGAACATGCCCAAATCCAACAAAGAAGAATAAAGAAAATTCCAAGTCATATCACTGGAAACAGAGGCTCCAAGATTTGTCCAGGAAATGTAGGGGCCCAGGGTGGAAATTTAGTTGTCTTGGTGGCATGTAGCTATCTTGAGGGAATTTTGTCTGTCACTAACCTTTATAACTTCTTTGTCCACAACCACAGCTTCAGAGAACCAGGATCACACAGTGGAGAATCTCATCAGGATGGTAATTGCTGTCATGGTCCTCATTGTTATTGGGCTTCTCATCATTGAGGACTGGTGCAGTAAGAGACAGGCCCACCATGTAGCTTGGATGTAATCAGAAGAAAAAGAAGTTCATCTCTCAAGGTTCCAGAGTTTGGGAAATATATCTGATAACCCCAAGGTTTCTGTAACAAAATCCAGTTCTTATGCTGAGGAGCTGTTGTTAGAGAATGTCAAGGAAGAAAATGTGTCTTGGGTGCAGAAGGAACATGTGAGTGTTATGATGAGAAACGTCCTCAGCAAACGATTGTACAACCCTCCACCTACAGTGGGCACTTGCTGACTGACACAACTCTTTCCTGTATCTATAAAGTGAGGAAATATGTTGTCCCTTCTCTCTGGCTGGGGTCCATATTTCTGTACATTCTTTCTTTCCCTCCCTCTCATGTGTCACTTTCCATTTTTATAAATTGCCACATTCTCTATGAAGAAGCCTCTGTTTGTTGGACTAGAAACAAAAAAGTTGCCTCAATAACAAAAATGAGTAAAGTCAGAGGCCAGAGTTCAAAGTCACTCTGCCTATGATGCCCCTAAACTTTCTCATGATTCTCCAAACATTCAGACTTCAGCACATATTCTTCATGGAGTTTCTCTTGAAATAAAAGGTCAGTGTTACCTAACTGGTGGTATAAGGACTCTCTGCAAAGACAGTGTGGGCATGCCTTTGAACGTGTTTTCATAACTCAAAGTCCTGATTTGTAACATTTGCTAACACTGTAAATACCGCATCAAAGACATGTGCACAACAGCAAAGTAGCAGCATAGGTGTGAGGGTGGGAAGTGATCCATAAAACTGGTGTGTTTTTCATTTCATTTTATGCCATCTGTTTCTCATACATGCAAAAGCAATTGGCCTGCACATCAATCATAGAGATCACTTTGTTAGGATGACTTATACAATGATTCAGAATTCTGGCACAGACAATTATATAATTTTTTTTTGTTCCTGTGACTCCTCTTTTTTATTTTTAAAACTACCTGATTTTGCATACCAATCCTAGTTCTCTCTCCCTCCCATGCTCCTGCTCTTCACACCTTCTTCCAACTCCACCCCCACCCACTTCTCAGACAGGGTGAGGCCTCTCATGGCATGAAGAGTCATCAAAGTCTGTCAAATCACTTGAGGCAGGACAAAGGCTCTCTGTCTGTATCTAGGTTGAGCAAGGTATCCTCCATAGGGAATAGGCTCCAAAGAGACAGTTCATATATTAGGTTCCTCTGCTAGTGGCCCCACAAACTGCCCAAGCCACATGTCTGTCATCCACATTCAGAGAGCTTGGTTGGATCATACGCAGGTTCTGCAGTTGTCATTTCAGAGTCAGTGAGTTCCCACTTGCTCAGCTCAGCTGTTTTTGTGGGGTTTCCCATCATGGCCTTGGCCCCTTTGCTCATATTATCTCTCTTCCCTCTCTATGACTGGACTCCAGGAGTTCGACCTAATGCTTAGCTGTGGATCTCTAAGCTGCTTCCATCAGTGACTGGATGAAGTTTCTATGATGACTATTAAGGTAGTCATCAATCTTATTACAGGGGAAGGCCAACCCAGGTACCCTATCTACTCTTGCTTAGATTCTTAGCTGGGGTCATCCTTGTGGATTCCTGGGATTTCTCTAGTGCCTAGATTCTTGCAAGCCCCATAGTGGCTTCCTCTTTCACGGTACCACTTTCCTGGATGTCCCTCTCTGTCCTTCACCCAACTAGAACTTCCTGATCCCTCACGTTCTCCTCCCCACTCCCTTTCTCTCTTCCCCACCCCCTGCCAGCCCCCTCTCATCCCATACTGTCAATTTACTAAGTAGATATTGTCTATTTCCCCCTCCCAGGGGAAAACTTTATTTGTCCCTCTTAGGGTTGTCTTAGATTCCTATCTTCTCTGGAGTTGTGGACTGTAGGCCAGTTATCTTTTATCTTTATGTCTAATACCCACTTATGAGTGAATACATATCATATTTGTCTTTCTCTGTCTGGTCTACCTTACACGGGATGTTTTTATCTAGATCCATACATTTACCTGAAAATTTCAAGATGTCATTATTTTTTATTGCTGAGTTGTACTCCATTGTGAAAAATGTACCACATTTTCCTTATCCATTCTTTGGTTGAGGGACATCTAGATTGTTTCCAGGTCTGGTTACTGTGAATAGATCTGCTATGGACATGATCGATATTTTCCCATTCTGTAGGTTGCTGTTTTATCTTGTTGACAGTGTCCTTTGCCTTACAGAAGCTTCTCAGTTTCAGGAGGTACCATTTGTTAATTGCCAATCTCAGTGTCTGTGCTGCTGGTGTTATGTTTAGAAGTTGGTCTCCTGTGACAATGCATTCAAGGCTACTTCCCAATTTCTCTCCTATGAGGCTCAGTGTAGCTGGATTTATGTTGAGGTTTTGATCCATTTGGATTTGAGTTTTGTTTATGGGGATAGATATGGATCTAATGCATTCTTTTACATGTTGACATCCAGTTATACCAGCACCATTTGTTGCAGATACTTCCTTTTTTTCCATTGTATAATTTTAGGTTCATCAAAAACCAGGTGTTCGTAGGTGTGTGGATTCAATTTCATTGCTCTACCTGTCTGTTTTTAAATCAATAGCAAACTGTTTTCATTACTGTAGCCCTATAATAGAGATTGAAGTCAGGGATGGTGATGTTTCTGGAAGTTCCTTTATGGTACAGGATTGTTTTGGCTATCCTGGGTTTTTTGTTTTTCCATATGAAGTTGAGTATTGTTCATTCAAGATCTGTGAAAAATAGTGCTGGGACTTTGATGGGAATCGCATTGAATCTGTAGATTGCTTTTGGTAAGATTGCCATTTTTACTATGTTGATCCTACCTATCCAAGAGCATGGGAGATCTCTCCATTTTCTGATATCTTCTTCAGTTTCTTACTTCAAAGAGTAAATGTTCTTGACATACAGGTCTTTCACTGATTTGGTTAAGAGTTACCCCCAGATATTTTATGCTGTATGTGGCTATTGTGAAGGGTGACATTTCTCTGATTTTTCTCAGCCCATTTATCATCAGTATATGGGAGGAATACTATTTTTTTGAGTTAATCTTGTATTCTGCCACATTACTGAACATGTTTGCCAGTTGTAGGAGTTCCCTGGTAGAAGTTTTAGGGTCCTTAATATAAGCTATCATATCATCTGCAAATAGAGAAAGTATGACTTCTTCCTTTCCTATTTGTATGTCCTTGATCTCCTTTTGTTGTCTTATTGCTCTAGAGAGAACTTTGAGCACTATATTAAATAGATATGGAGCAAATAGACAGCATTGTCTTGTTCCTAATTTTAGTAGAATCACTTTGAGCTTCTATCCATTTAGTTTGATGTTGGCTGTTGACTTGCTGTATATTTCCTTCATTTGTTTAGATATGTTCCTTGTATTGCTGATCCCTCCAAGACCTTTATCATGAAGGGGGGTTGGATTTTGCTGAAGGCTTTTTCCACATCTAATAGGATGATGATGATGATGTGCTTTTTTTCCCTTCAGTTTGTTTCTATAGTGAATTACTTTGATGGGTTTTCATATGTTGAACCATGCATACATCTCTGGGAGGAAACCTACTTGATCATGGTGGAAGATTTTTCTGATGTGTTCTTAGATACTGGTTTGCCAGTATTTTATTGAGTATTTTTGCAACAATGTTCATGAAGGAGATTGGCCTATAATAATCTTTCTTAGTTGCATCTTTGTGTGGTTTGGGTACCAGGGTAACTGTCACCTTGTAAAAAGGGTTTGGAATTGGGGGCAGGGCCAAGGTTCTGGTGGTTGCAGATGCTATGGGGGATGGTTGGAGTGTGGAGAAGCTACTTCCAAGTTTTTGGGGCTCCAGTGGATGGGAATGAGTCATAGGATATGTATCTGAATGCTAGGGCCTAGAGAGTAGGGCCTTCCATATGGATACCCAGACACTCTAATACCATGTCAGTTTCTTTATATTTTTGTTTCATTTTTAAGACTATTTTAATATAATCTTTTCTCATTTTACATAGCTATCCCCATTCACACTCCCTCCCTTCCTCTCACCCACCCTTCCTCCCCACACCACCCCCATCCACTCCTCAGAAAGGGTAAGGCAGGCATTCAGAAAAAGAGAATGTACTTCTAGATGCCAGTTCAAGCACTGGGATTAACCTAGTCCCACTGCTAGTGACCCGAAAGACCACCCAAGCCTCACAACTGTCCTCCACATTCAATGGACCTAATCTGGTCCTATGCAGGCTTCTCCACTATCAGACCAGAGTCAGTGAGCTCTCACTAGCTCAGGTCAGCTGTTTCTGTGGGTATCACCATCATGGTCTTGACCCCTTTGCTCATATGATCGCTGCTCCTTCTCTTGGACTGGTATCAGGTAGCTCAGCCCAGTGTTTCACTATAAATCTCTGTATCTGCTTCCATCGTTTTTTGGATGAAGTTTCAATATCCTTAGCCACCAGGGTAATTGATCCTTTTTTGTAATTGTATTCATTGTAGTCATGCACTTGAAAAATAGAATGTAATCAATTGTAGTTTATATTGTTTGAAAGATTTTGCTGGGATATATAATCTAGAGTTCTGGCAGCTGGCATGACCTATAGTCAAGCAGTGGATCTCCACAGGAGTCAGGGGATTCAAAGGGCCTACTTCGGTCCTATGTTGGTTCCTCACTGTCAAGCTGCAGTTGGTGAGCTCTCATTAGCTCAGGTAAGCTGTCTCAGTGGGTGTCTCCATCATGGTCTTGACCTCTTTGCTCCTATTCTCATTCTTCCCACCCTTTGACTGGACTTTGGGAGATCAGTCCAGTGGTCTGCTGTTGATCTCTTCAATTGCTTCCATCAGTTGCTAGATGAAGGTACAATGATGACATTAAAAATAGAAATCAATATGACTACAAGGGCAAAGCCAGTTCAGGCACACTCTCCATTATTGCTTAGGATCTTAGCTGGGGTCATCTTTGTGGATTCCTAGAAATTTCTCTAATGGCAGGTTTCTTGCTAGCCCCATATTGGCTCTCTTAATCAAGATATCTCCATCTCCCAGAATAATGAGTTTTGTACTTATTCACTCATAAATGGATACTAGCTATAAAGCAAAGGATAAGGAGCCCATGACCCAGAGAAGCTAAGTAACAAAGAGAACCCTAAGAGAAACATGCATAGAACCACCTGGAAATGGGAAATAGACATGATCTCCTGAAAAAAGAAATAGGAACATCAGGGTAGGGGGAGGAGGGAAGGCAGAAAGAGGAGGGGAGAAAGGGAGGAGGGACGAGAATCTGAGAGACTGGTTGGTCAAGATGGGGAAATTATGTCATTTTTAAACAATGATAGGGATCTCTGCCTCCCTCCCTCCCTCCCTCCCTCCCTCCCTCCCTCCCTCCTCTCTCTCTCTCTCTTTCTCTTGTGTCCTTGAAATATTCTTTTTCTTTACTTCTGTTTCTGTATGTCCTAAGCCTTCAAGTACAAAGATGAAAATATGTGAAGAGAGGAGATTCTCTTATTATTCTTCAGGAATGAAACCAAAATTTCTGCTTTCTCAATATTCAGTAGCATGCTAACTTCATTCTTTTGGTACATGAACTTATTCTGACACAGGAGGTCCTCTGTTACTAATTCCAATGAGTGTTCATGATTAATGACTGTAGGGCACTGATAAATGCTAACTCTTATTTGAAAATGGTTTCCATTATGTATGTTTCTAATTTTAACCTTGTTTCTGTCATCAAAACCATACAGTTTTGAATGCCAATGGGATTTACATGACTTGGGCAAATTCTACTTTTTCATGAGGTATTCTTTACATTTTATAATATATTCTCATGGCTAGCAACAGGATATGGTCTGAAGAATTCACATTTAGTTGATGTTTTATGGTGTTAGCATCATATAAGCACTTTGTAAAGTCTCATGAATATGATGTCTCAGATTACTTTCTCTTTAGGACTGTTTTTACATGGTTCATGAATGACATTTTTGAAGAGTTTACAGCTGCATTCATGGGAGGTTTTCAGCTTTAAATTGTTTAATCTAATTTCTTTGTCTTGACGTAGAATTAGGTCTTATAGCTGGTCTTATAGCATGGTTTAGGCTATGCATTCTATTCTCTAGAGCTGAATCTCTAGTTATGTGGACAGCATTTACTCAATTTCTCCTTCTACTTGAACAGATCCCCTGTTTTGGTATTTCTTTGTTTTCTTTTAGTTGGGGTCCATCTACAGAGCCCTGGCTGTCCTGGAACTCATTATGTAGTCCTGGTTGTTCTTGAACTCACAGATAGCCACGTTCCCCTCCCTCTGAAGTATTGGATTTAAAAGGAGTTCCACCAAAACTAGTAGCTGAACAGACCTTAGAAGACTACAGTTCTCTGTACCATAAGTATAGCAACTCACTCTGTCCCCATGAAAAGTGTTACCTGGTCCTGCCATACTTTCATCTCACTCTGGTAGGCCCATGGAGGGAGGAAATATACCCTGGTCCTGATCCATGATGTCTAGAAAAAAACTCTAGAAATTGATGCTCTGATAGATACTACATTGGAAGACAATAGAAAGTGTGCAAGGAACCATGTGACGCTAACCAGCACAGATGCTCTAAGGTCCTCTCTACTCTGTGTACAACACTACTTTATAGGAAGTCATTCCAAAAGGTGAAGGGAGCAGGTTAATAACTGAAGCTTAAGCAGAATCTATTGTCTCTACCTCAGGGAACAAATGATTGTCCTAACTTCAATCATCATCAATATTTTTAACACTTCAGACACTTCTGTAGGAAGCCATGGGAAGAGCAATAAGCAACACCAAAGTGAACCAGAAGAGAAAGGCCTAGATGGATCCAGCAGAGAGAGCCGGTATCTGTGAAATTATAGACCTCCCCTATACCTAAGTCAGTAAGATACATGCTGGCATCATAGAATGCAAGTGATCATGTCAGGAGTCCCAACCTTGGCTTCCATGTATTGTCCTCCGGGAGGGTTAGCATTAGTTTTGGATGTCTCTTAGCATCATTAATCCAGAAAGTGCTACACAGACATGACTACAGTGCAATCTATACAAAGCATATCCTCAGTGGAGGTTCTCTATTTCCCAAGTGTCTTTAGTCTACTTCAAGATGGTGAAAACAAATCAATGCACTATCCCACCCCAATTCATATTCTCAGAAATAAGGATCTGTATTTGAATCCTCCAATGTCACCTGACTGATTGGTTCTCACACTAACCCTGAAATAGAGGTCATTGCCCTCACTGTACACAAGGAATGTCAGAGGAAGATTATTATCAGTTTTTGAAACTTGGCAAATGATATGCTGTACCTTTGATAGTAGCAAGAGAATTTACTCCCCTGAGCATTAGTGCTGAGAGTATTAAGACAGGATCTGCAGTGTCATATCAAGAACTGTAGTCCAGGTAGAAAAGGAGCAAAGGGGGGTAAACACAATGAGGAAGTTGGGAAGCAGAGATAGGAATAGGAGGGGCTTCCTATGACACAAATAAATAAGTCGGTGTAATAAGGAAATTACCAGTTACAAAAAACAAGGCCAGTAAAGTCAACTTCCCCAGTGAGTTATCTAGGGCTTGCATAACTCTTGCCAAACCTTCTGTGTCACTATGCTTGGTCATGTTTTATACTCAAACCAACCTTGGCAGTGAAGAAACTTTTTCAGTTTCTTTACCCTTTCATTCTCATATTAGTATTAACCTCAAATATTCCCAAACTGACCTTATTCTGCCACTTTCCCCTGACATCAGCACAGGCCAAATCCACTGAAAACCCAAGATATGTTTCTATTCTCTTGATGCATCCACCTTTTGCAGCACTTCAAGTCCCTGTCCCTTCTACATTCATTCATCTATACACTTCAATCCCTCCTCTGTTATTCTGCTCTCGTCCCTACCCTTTCTCCATGCTGAATCATTCAGTATTATACAGTCCCTGATGTTCACAGAGATGGAGGAGTGACTTCACTACTTTGATCAATCACAAGATCTTCATTCATAGGTCATGGGTTTGTAATGTAAAATCCCAGCCCTTTTGTTGAATAAGTAACAAAAGGTGATATGATATCTATGACTATATCCTGTTGATATTGAGGTGTCACTGGGGACCTGAAAGGCTGGAATGGGGACCAAGTCTGGGAAGAACAGGCTGCTTTATTCACTGTCCAGGTTCTGTAAGACCATCTGTGGCTATGAACATGCAGATAGAAGTTGAAGCTATCTGAAGTCTTTGATTGAAAATTTGCTGGACAGATGTCAATTAAGGGCAGGAAAGAAAGCTAAGAACTTTTAGGGAGGAAACATTTCTTTCTTAGGTGTACATTTGTGCTGTGGGATTCCCCTCTGTATGCTGTGAATACCATTGGTTAATAAAGAAGCTGCTTTTGGTCTATTGCAGTGCAGAATAAGGCAAGGTGGGAATTAAAAGCAGATAGAGGAAGATAAAAGAAGGTGGAGTCAAAGAGAAGCCATATACCTGCCAAAGGAGCCCACAGGAGCCTGCTGGAACTTTGCCGGTAGGCCACGACAGATTAATAGAGATGGGTTAATTTAAGATGTAAGAGCTAGCTAGAAATATGCATAAGCTAATAGACCAAGAAGTGTTTAAATTAATATAGTTTCTGTGTGATTATTTTGGGTCTGGGAAGCCAGGAAACAAGTGAGCAGCCTCTGCCTACATATTTGAAACAGGTCCACGGTCCTGGTAGCTGTAGTAGGGGTATCCCAAAATCAGGTAAAGGAGAAGAGGTCTCATCTTTCCAGGAATAAGCAGGTAGGGAAACAGGTTGTTGATTGGCAATACTTATCTGAAGTCCATTTTGACCTGTAAGAAGTGGATTCAACTGAATCTCCTGAAGCTTATAAAAACCTATTAATTATTTTTAGAGGTAAAAGTTCCAATATGTTAGCATGTTAGCATTATCATTGTTTGTAGTCTGGACTGAAATACACATTGTAGAAAAGGCAGTAGACTCATGCTTTTGGTACATAGTAAAAGTCTGTGAGCATTAAAGTAACTTTGATTAAAAGCATTAACATTTTTTCTAGAATACTGGATGTATAGAGATTAGACAGACGGTTTGAGTACAAGGAAAAGCATGCCTAACTGTATATTTAGAAAACAACCAAAGGGAAATTTAAAATCTTTAACTTGTGACTATGATAATACTAGTCAGTATTTACCAGATCTAGATTAATAGCTTATCAGAACTTTATTGATTGATTTTAGAACTCAGAACCTTTGAAATTTTAATATAGCAATAGCATAGTGAGGGAAAGAAACAGGAAACATTTCACACACCTTTAGCCACCTTTTGATACCCTCGTGAATTATACTCATATACCTCAAAGCACTATTTTAGACCTTTAGCACCAAGCTCTCATGCCCTCAGACCTCTATAACATGTATTTACATATCTTAAGTTATATTTTTACACCTTAAAAACATATTTACATTTGTATTTTTACACTTTTAGAGCTTGTATAAGCTTTCCACCGGTTTTATCCAGTGTTTACCAGGAGACACAGGAGGCTGATTACTTGTAGTGCAAGTTACTTGAAATAAAGAGTAACAAGGTTACTTTGAAACCTGTTTGGTCAATTTATCTTTTTTGGAATCTGGTAGCAAAGGAAACTGTTTTCAGACCTAGTAGCATCTTTGGGGAAGTGAGGCCTGTGGCCTTATCTCACATAAAAAGAGAACTGAGAAGGCAGCTGAAGCCTTGCAGAAACTGGGTGCTTGGTTCTCTTAAAGTTCCAGGTGGTCACTATCCTCAGAGATGTGAAAGGACAAATTATAACTGTAAATCTAATATAAGTTGTCTGTGTATCAGTTAAACTGACAGACCCGTCACCTAGACCGTTAACACAGGCACGTAGGATCACCAAAGTTTCATTACGGCAATTAGCTGTAGGTCTTTGACAGTCACACAGGACAACATTTAATCTTTAGCTGTCATACAAAGCAGCATAGGCCTTTTGTTGTCAGAACCAGGCCTGAGATATTTTTCTGTAGAGGAGAAGGTTAGGGGATTGACCTTACTTTGACCCAGGCCAAGTAGAGTGATCAACACAAAAGTGTCCACAGTTTGAGCAAATCTCTGGCAACAAGTGAGGCAAGGGACAGTTTTGTTTCTTATGGAAGCTTAAACATTTTAAATGTCATATTTTGGAGATCTTTGAAACATGTATCTGAATAAAAATTTCATTTACTTTTAATTACTTGCTTTAGGTTTAACTTTTAAAACAGATACAAAGACCTAAGCAAGGCTAATTTTTATAATTACTTATATTAATATTTGACATGACTCTAAGCATAATCTTGGACATATTAAAGAATAAATTGATTATTTATAAGATGATCAAACTCTTACATTTGAACTACATTAGTTTTAATTATCCTTAAAAGTCTATAGTAGGTTAATAGTTTTTTTTTTTAAGACTAAGACTTTATGTTGCAGCCCTGTTAGGTTTGTCCATTAAAAATAAAGATTTGAATTGAAGCACTTTTAGTATCAAAATAAAAATCATTGATATTGTCCATAGAGAGATTGGCAACTCTGCTAATCCTTCTGTAGTGCACCATGAATGAAAATGGGCTCACCAAAGAAACCAAAATAGCCACCCTGCGGGTGCAAAGGGAAAAAGTTCATTCCATACTACAAAGACTGTCTCCTGAGAAAGCAAGGAGAAGCAACAGGGAAAAGAATTTTAGGTTAAATGAGAATTGGAGAGTGCAAAGAACTCTTAGGCAGAAGTGAAGAAGGTTCAGGAAACGGCTAAGAACAGTTATGAGCGGGAGACCAGAAAAGATTCCATTTTTGTGCTTGTGAGACTTCTAATTCACCCCCACCCCTGAGGAAAGCTGGGGGTTGCTAGCCCCCTTTCGGGGAAGTATTAGCTAATAGGAAAAACCAAGGCAACACAAAACTGTTGACAAGATGCAGACTACCTAACTTCCCCTATTGGTTGAGTACCTAGAGACCAATCAGATAAGCTTTCAAGCAGCTCCTTTAGTTAGCAAAGATGTCCTGAAGACATGAGCAGGGGACAGTGGCTATGGATAAACAACCCCCCCCTCCACAGGCAATGACAGCCTATCACAGAATAACAGCTAAGCTTTACCAAACCTTTAGCCAGTTATGATACAGGATAAGTAATTTTGTGTTTTGAGACTGTTTTCTTGTGACTGGTTTGTGGTTTTTGTCTTTATAAACCCCTTACAATAGTAGGCAGGGTCCTTCTCCCTCCATCTGCTGTGTCAAACTGTGAGGTAGAGCCCTGAGATTTGCCACTGCTGTGCATCAGGCCCACTAACAGGGTGGTTCATTGGGGAATGAAAAGAGTTAACGTATAGAATACTTATGGGTGTGAGAAAACATCTTGGAGAGGTTACTTGGCTGAAACTAAGAAAGGAAGCCTTGCTGCTAATGTCTACAGTGCTATGCCGGGTCCCTGACACTAAATCAAAGGATCCAAATGGTGACCGACCCCCTACCTTATTATGTCCTAGCGCTGACATAATAAACAAAACCTTGCTTTTTCATTTCCTGGCGGTGCTCTGTGGTGGTCTTCTTGGGGGCCTCAGGACTTAAGCATAACAATGAAGAGACAGAGGATGTAAGTATCCTGGTAACAAGAATTTCAGTACATGCCGTCTCCAAATGGACCAAAAGACCATTAAAGAGAAATGTTCCTGGATTCAGTTTACCAGTTATTGAGTATGTTTGCATCAATGTTCATGAGTGAGATTGGCCTGTTATTCTCTTTCATAGTAATGTCTTTCTGTGGTTTTCATATCAGGGTAATTGTAGCCTCATAAAAAGGGTTTGGCAATGTTCCTTCTGTTTCTATTGTGTGGAACAATTTGAGGAGTATTGGTATTAGTTCTTCTCTGAAAGTCTTGTAGAATTCTGAGTTGAAACCATCTGGCCCTGGCCTTTTTATGGTTGGGAGACTTTTGATGACTGTTTCTATTTCTTCAGCAGTTATAGGTCTGTTTAATTTGCTTATCTGGTCTTGATTTAATTTAGGTAAGTGATATTCATCCAGAAAGTTGTCCATTTCCTTTAAGTTTTCCAATTTTGTGGAGTGCAGGTTTTCAAAATATGACCTGGAGATTCTCTGTATTTCCTCTGTGTCTGTTATGTCCCCCTTTTCATTTCTGATTTTGTTAATTTGGATATTCTCTTTCTGCCATTTGGTTAGTTTGGATAAAGCTTTGTCTATTTTGTTGATTTTCTCGAAGAACCAACTCTTTTCTCATTGATTCTTTGTATTGTTTTCTTTGTTACTATTTTGTTGATTTCAGCTCTCAATTTGATTATTTCCTGCAGTCTCTTAGGTTATTTTGGTTCTTTTTGTTCTAAAGTTTTCAAATGTTCTGTTAATTCACTAGTGTGGGATTTTTCCAGCTTCTTTATATGGGGTTTAGTGCTATGAACTTTCCTCTTAACACTGCTTTCATTGTGTTCCATAAATTTGGGTATGTATGATCATTTTCATTGAATTTTAGAAAGTCTTTTATTTCCCCCTTTATTTCTTCCTTGACCCATTGATGATTCAGGTGGGCATTGTTTAATTTCCACGTGTTTGTGGGTTTTCTGGACTTAGTATTGCTGTTGACTTCTGGTTTTAAACCATGGTGATCTGATAAGGTACATTGGGTTGTTGCAAATTTTTTGTATTTGTTGAGGTTTGTTTTCTTACCGAGTATGTGGTCAACTTTTGAAGGTTCCATGAGGTGCTGAGAAGAAGGTATATTCTTTTTTGTTCGGATGGAATATTCTATAGATGTCTGTTAAGTCCATTTGAGTCATAACTTCTGTTAGTTCTCTCACTTCTCTATTCATTTTTTGTCTGACTGACCTGTCCAGTCGTAAGAGAGGAGTGTTGAAGTCTCCCACTTTTTGTGTGTGGAGTTTAATGCATGATTTAATCTTTAGAAGTGTTTCTTTTACATATGAGGGTGCCCATGTATTTAGGGCATAGATGTTCAGTATTGAGAGTTCCTCTTGATGGATTTTTCCTGTGACTAATATGAAATTACCTTCTTTATCTCTTTTGATTGATTTTAGCTTGAAGTCTATTTTGTTAGATATTAGGATAGGTTAACCCGCTTGTTTCTTAGGTTCGTTTGATTGGTATATTTTTTTCTCAACCCTTTATTCTGAGATGATGTCTGTCTTTGAGGTTGAGATGTGTTTCTTTTATGCAGAAGAAGGATGGATTTTGTTTTCGTATCCAATCTGTCAGCCTGTGCCTTTTTATAGGTGAGTTGAGTCCAATTACCTTAAGTGATATTAATGACCAGTAATTGCTATCTCCTGTTAATTTAGTTGTCGCTGTTGGTGATGTTAATTTGTGCGTTTTCCCCTTCTTTGGGATTTGCTGCTATGAGACCATCAATTGTCTGTGTTTTTGTTGGTATAGCCAACTTCCTTGGGTTGGAGTTTTCCTTCTAGTATTTTGGGTAGGTCTGGGTTTGTGGCTAGGTATTGGTGAAATCTAGACTTGTTGTGGAATATCTTGTTTTGTCCTTCTATGGTGATTGAAAGTTTTGCTGGGTATAGTAGTCTGGGCTGGCATCCATGGTCTCTTAATGTCTGCATAATGCTTGACCACAACCTTCTGGCTTTCATTGTCTTCAATGAGATGTCTGGTGTAATTCTGATAGGTCTCCCTTTATATGTTACTTGGCCTTTTTCCTTTGCAGTTCTTAATATTCTTTCTTTACTCTGTATGTTTAGTGTTTTGATTATTATGTGAGGAGATGACAATTTTGTAATTTTTTTATTGCTTTATAAATAATACCATTCAAAATTTCCACTTCCTCCCCTCCTCCCATTTCCCTCCCACTCCCTGATTCACCCTCTCCACTCCCCCTCCAGTCCTAGGAGAGGGCAGGGTATCTTGCCCTGTGGGAAATCCAAGGCCCTCCCCCCTCCATCCAGGCTCAGGAAGGTCGGCATTCAAAGAGACCAGGATCCCAAAAAGCCAGCACTTGCAGTAGAGAGAAATCCCAGCTCTATCATCATTGGCTTCTCAATCTGCTCCAATCGTCCTGTCCACCAGGTTCAGAGGATCCAGCTTGATCACATGCTCGTTCAGTCCCCGTCCAGCTTGCTCTGGTGAGCTCCCAGTAGATCAGGCACACTGTCTTAGTGGGTGGACCAACCCCTCCCGGTCCGGACTTCCTTGCTCATATTCTCCCTTCCTCTGCTCCTCAACTGGACCTTGGGAGCTCAGTTCAGTTCTCCAATGTGGGTCACCATCTCTGTCCGTCGCAGGACAAAGGTTCTGTGGTGATATTCAAGATAGTCATTAGACTGACTACTGGACAAGGCCAGTTCAGACACCCTCTCCTCCACTGCCCAGTGTCCCAGCTGAGGACATCCCTGTGGACACCTGGGAACCCCTCCAGAGCCAAGCCTCCTGCCAACCCCAAAATGGCTCCCCCCACCAAGACATCCTCTTCCCTGTTCCTATATCCATCCCTCCTCCCTCTCAATCATCCCACTCCCCTAAGCTCTCCTGAACCCTCCCCCTTCCCCTCTCTCCCCCTCCTCCTACTCCACCCCTACCCCCAGGTTTCCATCCCCTGCCTGGTGATCCCATCT
>PVIU01023254.1:7262-27886 GCA_004026605.1 Ondatra zibethicus | reverse complement strand
TAGGAAGGAGTGCATTCAAAAAGACTCGGTTCCCAAAAAGATAATACATGCAGAAGAGATAGGTCCTGGTGTCATTGTTGATGGGTTCTCCATCCGCCAACTTTCGCCGCCACATTCAGAGAGTCTGGTTTGATCATATGCTCATTCAGTCCCAGTCCAGCTGGATTGGTGCGCTCCCATTAGATCAGGCACACTGTCTCAGTAGGTGGACCAGCCCCTCACGGTCCTAACTTCCTTACTCATCTTCTCCCACCTTCTGCTCTTCAACTGCACCTTGGGGGCTCAATCCATTGCTCTAATGTGAATGTGGGTCTCTGTCTCATAAAGCTAAATTTTAAAAAAAGGAAATGGGCTGGGAAGATGGCTCAGTGGTTAAGAGCACTAACTCCTCTTCCAGAGGTCCTGAGTTCAATTCCCAGCACCCACACGGCAGCTCACAACCGCCTGTAACTCTAGTTACAGCTCACATAGACATACATGCAGGCAAAACTCCAATGCACATAAATTTAATCCTAGCACCCAGGAGGCAGAGGCAGGTGGATCTCTATGAGTTCCAGGACAGCCAGGGCTACACAGTGAAACCCTGTCTCAAAACACCTAAATAAATAAACAAGAGGAAATGGTGTGCATGCCTCCTCACTGGAATGGGTGAAGTGACTCAGGGACTAGGTGCTTTTATTTGTAATGCAAAGCCCACAGCAGCCACCAAAGAAGGCACAGACAGAGGTGTGGCCATGGCTCAGGGCTGCACCCTGGCAGCGAGCAGTGTTCCTCCATGGCCTCTGCTTCAGTTCCTGGACTCCCGGTTTCTGTTTGAGTTCCTGCCCTGAGTTCCTTTAATGGCGGACTGTGACTGAGCCAAGTAAACCCTTTCCTTCGCACACAGGAATCGTGTAGCAGCACAAACCTGTAACCCTATCCTCATTTGGGTGGAAGAGGCAGGGTATCAGAGGTTCAAGGTTGTCCTTGGCTGCAGAGGGAATCTGAGGCCACTTTCGAAAAGCAAAGTTAAATGTACATCTAACATACGATCCGCTGCCCTGCTCCCAGGTATATAAATTACCCTATGTCCGTATGAAGATTTGACAAGAACATTCATAGCAACAGACGACTGAATCAGAAACCACTCCAGATTCATAAGCAGGTGAATGGAGAGACGCATTTCAGAACATCCCATAATGTGAATATTTCAGAATATCCATGACTGAGCCGTGGAAAGAATGAACAAAGACTTGACACAGTTCCGTGTGTATAAAGCCCCAGGAAAGCACAAATGTCAGTAGCGACAGGAGTGTCATGGATAAAGAGGGTTGGGGGGGTCACAGGGAAACTGGGGGTAGCGACATACACTTTCATGATCTCACTGTAACAGTTTCAGCTGTATATATGGGTATCTATAGGCGTGTAATTGTCACTTTACACATACTTCCAAAATACTAATTATGCCTCCATGAAGCCGCTTAAGGAGGGATTTATAAGCAAAATAATAGTTGGTTAGACCTCTAAACATATTAAAAAAATGTTCAACCTCTCATTATAAGGGAAATAAAGATTGATGATCACAACAAGGAAGGCTGGTACAACTGCAGACATGACCTCGCTGTGCTGTGCGGGCTGCAGGGAAACCAGCACCAGAGCAGCACTGGTGGGAAGTGCACACAGAACAAAGGGTCTCGGGGGAGATGTGGCCGCACACAGAAAAATGACATCTGTGTTCAAGTTTCTTGGAAAGTATCCTGACTACACCTACACCTACACACAAACACACACACACACACACACACTGTAACGCTATGTAAAATCGCAAAATATTGGACATGACCTAACCATCTCCCCTGGATGACTGACAGAACGCATGTCTGTGTGTGCAAAGGAGGGCCGTGAGCAAGGAAACCTGACGTGAGCTTCAAGACAGCAAATGGGAGAGACAGGAAATCCCAGGACAGTGGAATGCACCTGTAACCTTAGCATGCAGCTCGGTGAAGCAGGAAGACCATGAGTTTATATGGTTACAACGATATATATGGGTATAACGGTAATGCCGCTTTGTGTGTTAGGAAGGATGGTGGGAAGAGAGAAAAAGGGTGGTGGAGGGGTATTTTTTTAGCTGTTTAGTTCAGCTGTTTTTTAAGATTTTTTTCCCCAGGCATAATGGCACATGGTACCCATGCCCTCTTATTCCAGCACTTGGGAGGCAGAGGCAAGCAAATTCTGTGAGTCTGAGGCCAGCCTGGTTTACACATCAAGTTTCAGACCAGCTAAGGAGACCCTGTCCAATAAATAAATAAAAATGAAGAAGAGGATAAGGCAGAACAAAGCAGGAACGCATTGGGAGGACCTGAGCATCGTGTGAGTCACATTGAACTAAGAGGGTCCCCGTGCTCCTGGTGGCCGGAAGGGTTCAGAGGACCTGCTCCCAGCAAGGCAGCCTTTGCTGGTGAAAAGTCTCCAGAAAGTCATTGAAAGTCCTGGAAGTTGTTCTGAGGACTCTCAGCCAAACGGAAAACAGTTATTCAGGAAAACCTACCAAATCCTGGCAGCGACAGTGAGTTTGGGGCACTTGCCTTGGCCCCTTCCCCCTCTGCCCACATGATGCAAGCTCCTTCTAGATGGGTGCAGCTAAGGACAGGCTCCTCCCCCAGGGCCAGCCTAGGGCTACCACACAGGCTACCAAAGGCTCTCCACCCCAGCTCTGTGTGCTGCATTGCAGACTGCTTCTTTTTGAGAAAGAGCTTATGCCAGGGTCCCTTCCTCACCAAGTCCCTTTGGAGGTCGGAAGTTCAACTCCAGAGCGGCAGGAAGAGGAGTCTAGTCCCAGGCTTACGATAAGGTGGTGGGTCCCTGCCAAGAGAGGTGAGTGGAGGTCACAGGCTGTCCCTTCCCAGACGCCAGATCTTTAAGTTGCCTGTCGGCTGCAGCGGTGGCCCGAGCTGCCTCAGTTGACAAACAGTGCTGGAAGGCTCCACTAGGGGGCAGGCCAGCCTATGGGCAGGAAACGCCCTAGCTCAAATAAAGGGACCCAGGAAACAAAGCAGAAAGAAATTCCAACCCAAGTTGTCAACAAACACTAGAAACGTAGGCTGTCGCGTAAAGAACAAGGGAAGAGTAGAAAAGGGCTGTGGATATGGCTCAGCTGGTAGAGTGCCTGCCCAGCACACACGAAGCCTGGGGTTTGATTCCCAGCACATGATAAACTAAGTCTTGTGGGAAGGGAGAGAGGAGGAGCAGGAATTGAAGGTCATCCTCAGGTCCTTAACTAGAAACCTAGTTCAAGGCCAATCTGCATTAGAGACCCTGTTAAGAAAAAGAAAACAAGCTGGGCGGTGGTGGCGCATGCCTTTAATCCCAGTACTTGGAAGGCAGAGGCAGGAGGATCTCTGTGAGTTCGAAGCTATCCTGGTCTACAAGAGCGAGTTCCAGGACAGGCAGGAGGACGGGAGAGCACAGGCCAGCTGGAATTCCAATGTGTGTCACTCTGTCCAGCTGTTGCTTTCTTTAATCTTGTTTCCTTTTCCTTCTTCTTCTTTATTTTTTCCTTTTCTGGTGAGATGATAGAGTTTCAGAGATTTACAAAGTGAGAGCATTGTAGATGCTGGAGATGCCGGAGCAATGGGATCCCTGCTGAGGAGAGCTGCTGACAGGGAGTGGAGCCAGCCGGAGAGAAGGAAGTGTGCTGAGTGTGCTGCACTCAACAAGGCCGAAAGGAGATGGAGCTTTGAAGAGCATTTTTTTTAAGTTTTTTAATGTTTTCTTTATTATTTATTATGTATACAACATTCTGCCTGCATGTACACCTGCAGGCCAGAAGAGGGCATCAGATCTCATTACAGATGGTTGTGAGCCACCATGTGGTTGCTGGGAATTGAACTCAGGACCTTTGGAAGATCAGTCAGTGACCTTAACCTCTGAGCCATCTCTCCAGCCCCTCTGAAGAGCATTTTGACATCAGACATGGAGATGCAGAGTTTGGGGTTTGCCCAGCTGGATTTCGCTCTTGCTTGGGTGCAGTATTTCCTCACTGTGCTCCCTTCCCTATGTTTGGAACCATAATATATATCCTGTGCCATTGTATGTTGGAAGTATGTGATCTGCTTTTTGCTTTTGATTATATAGGAAGATGAAAGTTAAGAAATTGCATGAATCTCAGAAGAGACTTTGAACTTCAGACTTTTAAACAAGTTTGAGACTGTTATAGACTATGGGGACATTTAAAGTTGGACTGAATGCATTTGTGCATTATGATATGGCTACAAACCTTTGGGGGACAGGAGTAGAATGTGGTGGTTTGAGAGAAAATGGTCCCAAAGCTAGTGACACTATTAGGAGCTGTGGTCTTGTTGGGGAAGTGTTGAGGTGGACTTTGAGGTCTCATATATGATCAAGCCATGCCTAGTGAGACAGATCACTTCTTGTTGTCTGCAAGGTATGACTCTCAGTTACTGCTCCAGTACCATGTCTGCCTGCACACGACCATGCGACCGAAACTCTGAAACTGTAAGCTGCCCCAATGAAATGTTTCCCTTTATAAGCATTGATGTGGTCATGGTCTCTTCACAGCAATAGAATACCAGCTAAGACAAGCAAATGCTCTTAACTGCTGAGCCAGCTCTCTAGCCCCTCTCATTTTCTTACAGGGCAGAAAATGAAAGTATTGTAAGTGGTCTCTGTAATTCATATCGTTATAAAATTCATATCAACAACAGCACCAATGCTGGAGAGCAGAACTCAACAATACAATATTTCTATAAAGTTGGTGGAGTTGAAGTGTGACAGCAGAGGTGATTGTACAATAGAAACTTTTGACTCTGAGACTGACTCTAGGGGCATGTGAGCAGCCTTAGAACAATTAAGGAGTAGTAAAACTAGCCAGACATGGTAGTCCACGCCTTTGGTGTCTCTATTTGACAGGCAGAGTCGGGTGTATCTCTGTGAGTTCCAGGCCAGCTGAAGATAATGAAACTCTGTCTCAAAAATAAATAAGTAAATAAATAAAAATCAGGGGGCTGGAGAGATGGCTCAGAGGTTAAGAGCACTGGCTGTTCTTCCAGAGGTCCTGAGTTCAATTCCCAGCAACCACATGGTGGCTCACAGTCATCTATAATGAGATCTGGTGCCTTCATCTGGTGTGCAGACATATATGCGGACAGAGCATTATATACATAATAAATAAATCTTTAAAAAAAATCAGAGAAAGTAGTAGTAAGAATCCAATAAAGGAAATGAAGTAAAGCACCACTATAAATAAAAAAATAACTGTTGTTTTTATAAAGAAAAAACCTTACTGTTGTCTTAGGGTTTTTATTGCCATGAAGAGATACCATGACCACGGCAACTCTTTTTGTTTGTTTGTTTTTGTTTTGTTTTTAGAGACAGAGTTTCTCTGTGTAACAGCCCTGGTTGTCCTGGAACTAGCTCTTGTACACCAGGCTGACTTCGAACTCAGAAAGATCCACCTGTTTCTGTCTCCCGAGTGCTGGGATTAAAGGCTTGTGCCACCACTGCCAGGCCCAACCATGGCAAGTCTTATGAGGAAAACATTTAATTGGGGTGGCTCACTTGCAGTTCAGAGGTTCAGTCCATTATCATCATGGTGGGGAGCACGGTGGCTCCCCCATGCAGGCATAGAATCCTTCATCTTTCAGACAACAGAAAGTCGACTGAGACACTGGGAGGGATCCTGAGTTTAGGAAACCTCAAAGCCCACCCCCACAGTGACACACTTCCTCTAACAAGGTCACACCCACTTAAGCAAAGCCACACCTCCTAATAGTGCCACTCCCTATGAGCTTATGGGGCCAATTATATTCAAACTAACATGATTGTCATAGTTGGTTCACAATTCCAAGTAACAGTCCATCACTTTGGAGAAGTCAAAACAACAGGAACTTAAAGCAACTAATTATATTATATTCACAGTCAAAATTGAGAGCCATGAATTGGCACATGTGTGCAGGACACAGAAGAAAGTGACTGACAAACTGCCAATATAGGCAGAACTGTCTTTGAAATTTCCTGTTAGATACTATGGGCCTGTAGGCTGAAGATGGATGCCCCAATGGTACAGAAGAACTTTGGGTGACTGTCCAGTCAGTGAGATGTCTCTGTCATTTCTAGAGTTTTGGAAGTTGCTTACAATACACTTCCTGTTAACTTAGGTAATATCATATCCTTCTGGAGTCTTTGATAGAGTTGAAGAACTTGTTATAGTTTTCCTTAGATATGATAAAAGATAAAGTAGATATAAATATTGTAACTGTAATTCTTGCTTGATACCTGTTTTGTTATATGTAATTTTACTAGGTTAAAGTTAAAACCTTCCTTTTTATTTAAACAGAAAAGGGGAGGTGTTGTGGGATTCCCCTCTGTTTGCTGTGAATACCATTGGTTAAGAAAGGACTGCTTTGAGCTCATAGCAGAGCATGGCAGAAAGAGCTAGGCAGGGAAAACTAAACTGAATGCCGGGAGAAAGAAAGCGGAGTTAGAGAGAAGCCATGGAACTGCTGTGGAGACAGACATGCTGAAACTTTGCTGGTAGGCTACGACCTGGTGGTGATGCACAGATTAATGGAGATGGTTAAATTAAGATGTAAGAGTTAGCCGGTGGTGGCGCACGCCTTTACTCCCAGCACTCGGGAGGCAGAGGCAGGCGGATCTCTGTAAGTTCGAGGCCAGCCTGGTCTACAAGAGCTAGTTCCAGGACAGGCTCCAAAGCTACAGAGAAACCCTGTCTCGAAACACCAAAAAAAAAAAAAAAAAAGAAGAAGAAGAAGAAAAAAAAGATGTAAGAGTTAGCCAGTAAGAAGCTAGAGCTAATGAGCCAAGCAGTGCTTTAAATAATATAGTTTCTGTGTGATTATTTCGGTTCTGGGCGGCCGGGATGAACGAGCGGCCTTCCTCCAACACGTGTGCTGGTGTTCAGTTTGCTTTCTCCACTCTTACACAGCCCGGGATCCTGTGACAATTTGCCCACAGGAGGTAGGGCTTCCTACCAATCAAGATAATCTCCCACAGGCATGCTCACAGGCCAACCCAATCTAGACAACCTTTTTTTAAAAAAAGTTTAATTTTAAGAAGTTTGTAAGTGCTTTGACTGCATGATTGTGCAACATAGGTGTGCCTGATGCCCGCGGAGGCCAGAGTGGGCTTTGGATCCCTGGAACTGGAGTTCAGGGTAGTTGGTTATGAGCCACCACTGTGGTGGCAGAGGGAACAGAAACTGGGTCCTCTACAAGAGCAGCCAGGGCTCTTAACCACTGAGACATCTTGCTAGCCCTTGGACAATCCTTTATTGAGACTCCTTCCATGGGTAATTCTAGGTATGTCAAGTGACAATGAACTGTTGTCACCTAGCCCAGCATTGAACTTGTGGCAAACTTCACCTCTCGAGAGCTGAGACTACAGGCATGAACCACATGCCTGGCCTAACTCTTTTATATTGAAGTTCATTTTTATCTATCAAAAACATAGTGTGCCAGGCGGTGGTGGTGCACGCCCTTAATCCCAGCACTTGGGAGGCAGAGGCAGACAGATCTCTGTGAGTTCGAGGTCAGCCTGGTCTACAGAGCAAGTTCCAAGACACCAAAGCTACTCAGAGAAACCCTGTCTGGAAAAGAAAAAAAGAAAAAAAAAAGAAGAAGAAAAAGAAGATAATGGGTTGGTGAGGAGACTCAATAGCTCCCCCAGTCACTAAGCCTGACCACCTAAGTTCATTTTCTGAGAACCACAAGGAGAAGGAGAGAGAACTGACCCTTGGAGAGTTAAGGTGCATATATAGATAGCGAGTCCCAGACCAGCCGAGGTTGCACAGCGACATCTTGTCTCAAGGTGATGATGATGAGGAATAAATAAATAAAAAATAAAAGAGACCAACATCAGTTTGAGAACTCAGAGTGACCAGACCCCTGAGTGCATGCTCCTTTGCTCTAGGAAGTTAGTTACCTAAGGGAAGCCCAACCCCTGGATAGGGATCGACTACGCCAACCCTGTCCCGTAAGAGGAAGTGACTTAGGGACGCTAGGAGACCCAGAGGCCAGGTCCGTTTTGATAGGTTAAATAGGTATCCAGTCCTTTGTCCCGGTTTGGAATTTGACAGTCTCTCTCTCTCTCTCTCTCTCTCTCTCTCTCTCTCTCTCTCTCTCTCTCTCTCTCTCTCTCTCTCTCTCTCTCTCTCTTTTTCTTTTGATAGCCTTTCCTATCCAGGATCTGAACTATTGTGTATTATACTGAATTTACATCTTGCGTCTGAAGAACTAAGCTGCTCTGGGAAGAAGTGGTGGAGAGGGAGTAGAGGTGGGAGGAACGGTTTCCCGGGGATAATTGTCTGGAAAGCACAACGTGGCCCCGGGCACGCGCAGTCTGTACCTTGTCATCTCCAGTTTCTACAAGGCCGGTCCCCTCGGCGCCGAGCCGCAGTTTCCGAGGATTTTGTTCTCCGCCGCACCGTACACGCGGAGGACCTGACAGTGCGCTTCCGGCCCCGGCACTTCCGGTAGCGGTGCGCTGAGTCTGAGCTACGGTGCTGGGTGGCTCTCGCCGCTGTCCTGAGGGTCCTCGTGGCGGCGCCGCGGGTAAGGCGGAGGCTCCGGGGCCCTGTGTCCCTTTCTTTGGAGCGTGCCCGCAGCCACAGGCCTTCGTGGAGCCCCGGCCAGCCCCAACAGTGCGGGAAGTAGTCCTGATCCGAGCCCCTTCGCCGTCATTCGGTGGCAGCCTCGGACCCCTGCCCAGCCCAAGGGACCGGGTCAGAGCAGGAGGCTCTAGGCCAGACCAGGAAGGGGGCCCGGTGGGCTGATGTGCTCTCTGCTCTCACTGCCCGAGATCCGGGGTGGCGCCAGGCCTCGTGCAGCCGGTGGTCTCGCCTGGCCAGGTCCCACCCGCAGGGGCGCAGATCCGTTGTTCCGGCACTGACCTGTTTATCCTCCACACCCGTTCCACCAGGCTGGCATTCAATCCAGCAGCAAATGAGGGGGTAAGGTCCGAACAGGGTGAGGGATGTCAGAGTCACTGCTGGGGTGGGGGCGGCTCGACCCTGTGCCTGCTGACGCCTCTCCTGTCATCATCGTGTGGTATCTGCACCGTGTGTGTGTGTGTGTGTGTGTGTGTGTGTGTGTGTGTGTGTGTGTCGGCAGCAATAACTGGCAAGAATGGTCAGCTCTTTCAGAAGAACCTTGTACCCTCCCTGGTATGGTGGCATACTATGGCTGAAGTGAGCCTGGTCCCCTTCTGCTCTTAGTGTGGAGAGGATGCCCAAACTTCAGGGTTTTGAATTTTGGAGCCGCACGCTGGGAGGTGCCCGACATGTGGTGGCACCCATGGTGGACCAGAGTGAGCTCGCTTGGAGACTGCTGAGCCGCCGCCATGGAGCCCAGCTATGCTACACCCCTATGCTGCATGCCCAGGTCTTCGTCAGAGATGCTAACTACCGGAAAGAGAACCTGTACTGTGAAGTGTGCCCCGAGGACAGGCCTCTCATTGTGCAGGTGGGTAGAGGGACCATGGCTACCAGGTAGCAGCCGAGTTCTAGACCCTGTAAATGAGGACAGCTTTCCTACCCAGGCAGAGGGTTGCGGGGCAGGGGGAGGCTGCAGTCCTGCATTAACACACAGCTGCTGAAATGAACTTTCCCAAGACTGGGCTCTTCCCTGGGAGCTAGCCTGAGCCCTGGTGAAGGGGCCTCGGTGTCAGCGTGATACTCTTCCTCTCGGTCTCCTGTCTCAGAGCTATCAGTTCTGTACAACTCTGTGCTCTTGGCTGCTGTTACACATCCGTGTAACATACATGTATAACTCACGTTCCTAGTGGCCTGAGATGTTCCTTCCTTTATCATATTGTAAATGTTGGTGGGAAGACCACAGCTTATTGGGTCACCATGGGGCTCCTCACAGGGCAGGGTAGCCTAGGCAGGGAGGGTCTTAGGCCTGGTATGACCATGGATGACTTTCATGTCTTCTTCAGTTCTGTGCCAATGACCCAGAGGTGTTTGTCCAGGCGGGTCTCCTGGCACAAGACTATTGTGATGCCATCGACCTGAATTTGGGCTGCCCACAGATGATAGCCAAGAGAGGTGAGGTCACTTTCACAGTCCTGTGTTGACAGCTGTCCAGGCCAGTGCTGAGTCCGCTAGGCCTCCAAATGAGGGGTCCAGGCTTGTTCTGGTGGAGGCTCTGTGTGGGTGGGCATGGGAAAGTCAGTCCCTGCCTCTGATTGTGGTGGTCCCTGTGGCCAGCAAGTAGCCCTTTTTCAGGGCTTATTATCCTGGAAAGTGGCTGTTGTCAGGTACTTCAGTGGAGACCAGGCTCTGCTGCCGCATCGCTATCCTCTAAATAAATGTGCTCAGCTGGTGGGCGGTCCGTGCCTCTGCAGTACTGCACACAGGCTCCCTGGGCCCTCAGGCAGGCACCACTGGTCGTAGGCTGTGTGGTATAGGTGTTCTGTGCAGCCCACTTTTGAGTTTTGATAGCTGGGCAGGCAGAACTCCCAAGAAGGTGTTGACTTTGTTTTCACCCCTGCTCCAACCAGAGCTGCTGCTGGATTTGGGGTCCGATATAAAGGCGCCTGGCTGTAGAGTCCTCTGTGTTCTGAGGGGCTGGCCTCGTAGGACAGTGACAGTGGGTGTGAGAGTGATATTCGGCCACTCTTGTCCTCTGCAGGTCACTACGGCGCTTTTCTGCAGGAGGAGTGGGATCTGCTTCAGAGAATGGGTGAGTTGGCTGCGCACCACCTTGTCAGCTGAAGCAGCCCCGGAAACGTTCTGACAGGACTCAGAAGCACACACTGCTTGGCTGGGGCTCAGGCCAGGACAACAGTCATCCCTCTAGGGCTTCCTTTTAGCTCCCAGTGCCCCATACTAGGTCTGTTGGGTGCTACTTCTCATAGGAAACCAGCACAGGCCGATATCACGTGAAGACCAGGAAAAGGCCTGCTTTTTGGAAAAGCTAGTGTGGTTCTGTGGGCTCGTCCACCTTGGAGTAGGACCATGGTCCCTCAGAGACCATCTTTCTTTCTCAGTTCTGTTGGCTCATGAGAGACTCTCTGTTCCTGTCACGTGCAAAATCCGTGTCTTCCCAGAGATTGACAAGACGGTGAGGTATGCCCAGATGCTGGAGAAGGCCGGCTGTCAGGTGAGGGCCATGGCTCCCAGGGATGGTTGCTGGGATCCAGCAGGCAGTCTGGGCTCACATCCACACTGTCTCTCCCTGACAACCTCCCAAGACCAGAGGTGGCTCTTGATCGTCCTGTAGCTTTGGGTGGGGGGTGCATTTAAGTCATTTTCTGTGGGCATGGCAGTGGGCCCGCCCCTCCTGACCCCATTTTTTTTAAAGACCTGTTACCTTGGTCTCAGAGCCTCTAAAACTGCCATCCCAGCTCCAGGGTGTTGACTATGGGGAGTAACATTGGGTTCACTACCATGTCTCAGGCCCTCCAGACATCAGCCATGGCCTCCTTTAGGTGAGCTCAGTATCCAGCCTCTCTGGAAGACTAGGCGTAAGCCACAGGGCATCAGACTTGGTACTCTTCCCCAGTCCTCCATGTTGAGCCTGGTCAAGTGTGCTCTGAGACATGTAGCTTCTGGAAGCAGCAGGAGCCACCCCTCAGCAGCCTGGGCTCCTTCACAGGGGAAGGGCTCTCAAGACCCTGGGGTCCAGGGAGAGATCCGGCCCGGCCGGCCCTTGTTCTTTCCTGCATGGAAAGCTGAGAAGCTTTGGGACCTTGGCCTAGAGCAGTGCTGAGCCACGTGTTGATCTGTCCTAGCTGCTGACTGTACATGGGCGCACCAAGGAGCAGAAGGGGCCCATGGCAGGAACAGCCTCCTGGGAGCACATCAAAGCGGTCAGGCAAGTGGATACAGTAGGTTGGGTGCAGTCATTGGTCCTGTGGGCTTTGTGGAAGGGACATAAACCTAGCTCCACACCTTGGTGTTCAGCATTACCTGATGTCCTGTGTGTAGGAGGGACGGCAGCAGTACCATAGCAGGCAAGGTGTCTCAACAGGGTGGGAACTTGGTGGCTGTTTCTGTCCCTCCTGGCTTAACACTGCCCTGGTATGGTATAGGGTCAGGCTTCTCTCCCTGCCCCCACAGGAAGGCTGTGGGGATCCCTGTGTTTGCGAATGGGAATATCCGGTGCCTGCAGGATGTGGAGCGGTGTATCCAGGACACGGGTGTGCAAGGGGTCATGAGTGCAGGTGAGCAATGGATGGCTCAGCCTTGTAGACTATTGAAGTGGGCAGTGTTCACTGTCCTAGCCTGTGACCTGAGTGGCCAGGAAGGTGTTCCAGGCTTTCCTCCCTCCCCACTTCCCAGAGGGGAACCTGCACAACCCTGCCCTCTTTGAGGGCCGGAGCCCTGCCGTGTGGGAGCTGGCTGAGGAGTACCTGGACATTGTACAACAGCACCCTTGCCCACTGTCCTACGTCCGGGCCCATCTCTTCAAGCTGTGGCACCACACGTGAGTTGAGAGTCGGTCTAAGCGGTGTCAGCTGTGGAGTGCTCTGTGCTCTCCCAGGACAGCCAAGCGGCTGAGGCTGGAGGGCAGAGCCTGGGTGGGAAGAGAGTTGGCCATGGCTCAGGTGGTGACTGAATGACAGGCATCTGCCTCAGGCTGCAGGTCCATCAGCAGCTTCGAGAGGAGCTGGCCAAAGTGAAGACCCTGGAGGGCGTGGCTGCTGTGAGCCAGGCGCTAAAGCTTCGGTGTCAGGCAGGTGCAGGGCTGTGGGAGCCCAGCAAGCTCTATAGTGGGCCAGCAGCTGAGGTCTTTGACAGGTCTTGGGCCTTTGCAGGAGGACATGTCCAGGCAGCAAGAAGGAGTGAGGCCACCTGGCAACTTACCTGCTTTCCACTGGATCTGCCAGCCCTACATCAGGCCTGGGTGAGCTACACCAGCCGACAGTGGGAATACACGCACACGGGGTGAGCTACACCAGCCGACAGTGGGAATACACGCACAGGGGGTGAGCTACGCCAGCCGACAGTGGGAATACACGCACACGGGGTGAGCTACGCCGGCCGACAGTGGGAATACACACCCAGGTGCCCATTGTTGTCTCCTCTAGTCACTAAGGCAAGTCCCTGTTCTGAGTGAAGGGAGAGGAGAGGCTTTGTGTAGAGAAAGTGCTTTGGGTTCTTACCCAAGATCCTTTGGTCCTGTGTGACTTTGTCCTTGGGGTTACCGGGTGGACCCTGGGGCTGTAATCTCCAAAGTTGGGCAGTGTCATCTGTGATTACAGCCTGCCTGGGCACAGGCCCTCTGGCTGAGCAGCCAAGAATAGTTACTTGGGATGAATGGGAGAAACATGCGTGTACTTGGCCTGTGCCCTCCATGGCTGTCCAGCCCCTTTGCCTGGGACCACACCTGAGATTGGCCCCATTTGGCAGCAGTGAACTGACCGTATTTTCTGCTCACTGCCCTCTCCCTTCAGGCCCAGGGAAGGGAGCAAGGAGAATAGTGGTGGTCGCAGTAAGCGGGCTCTGGAGGAGGAGGAGGGCAGCCTGGATGGCTTGTCCAAGAACAAGCTGAAGAAGCAGCTGAGGAACCCTCACAAGACCTTCGACCCTTCCCTGAAGCGTGAGTGCTGCTCTGCCGTTCAGGCCAGGTTAACTGGTCGACCGTCAGACACCTTGTCTTTGCCTTCATGGAGATAGGAGCCCAGGTTCTGCCACATCTAAGGCCTGGGTTCAGAAACAAATGCCTAGGGACACTTCTCCTGTGCCCAGACCAGACTTCAGAACATGTGAAAGCTTTTAAATCTCATCTATAGTGCTATGTATCAGACAAGGCCATTGCACCAACTCCTTAGCTAGGTTTGCCTGTATGTCAGGGTTTTGGGTCACTAAGGCTATCCTTGGCCTGCTCAATCTTGGGTGAGCCCCATTCTTGCATGAGGCTTAGGCAGTCTCCATGCAGCCTGAGAACTTCTGGGGAGGTTGCTATGTGGATGGTGTCAGCCAGGATCTTGATCCAAATAGATGGAGGTGAAGGTGGCTAGCCTCTCTTATGGTTTCTAGGTGTGCAGCTTTGAGGTCTCAGTCCAGTCCAGTGTCCTCTGTGCCCTGGCCATTTCGGCAACCTGGGCTCTCACACTCAGCTGCTTCTTAGGAGTTCAGCAGTCTGGTGGCAGCTCCTTAGGAGTTTTATCTGGTAGCTTTGCAAGCCTGGAGAATTAGCAGGAGGGACCTTGTTTTGTCTTTGGTTCTTGGGATAGGTCTCCCGCTATAACCCAGGCTGCCCTAAATCTCACTGTGTAGTCCACGCTGACTCATACTCAGCAGCAGTCTGCGAGCTGGGATCACAGGCGTGGCTGCGCTTTCTCTCACTGGGGGACGTGCTAACCTAACCGACCTTAGGGCTTTGGAGTTGAATGGGCCCCATCTGCGTCCTGTTTGTTCCCAGTGAGGCCGTGCTCGCTCTGCTGTGTCAACCATCTCCTGTCAAAACCAGCCACATCCTCCTCAGTCCTTACCCAGTCTCCTGGCCCAGTCGGTCACAGCAAGACTTGTAGAGGTGGCAGCCAGTCACCCTGGCTTGCCTCAGGTTCATCTCATTCAACCAGCCCCCCCCCCTTTTTTCCAGCTAAATATGCAAAGTGTGACCAGTGTGGAAATCCAAAGGTGAGCTGGCCCTTCTGTTGTTCTGCAGGTGGGCAGGGCAGTCCCCATGGATGTTGTTGGAGTCTGATACTCCCTACCTCAGAATTTGGTCTGGGCATGGGTGTTGACCTCAATTCACCAGCTTTCTTGTACACAGGGCAACAGATGTGTGTTTAACCTGTGCCGTGGCTGCTGTAAGAAGCGAGCATTCAGAGAGACAGCAGATTGCCCAGGTGAGCCGATGCCTGCTGCACCCAGCCCACCCACCTTGGCTTCCTAACAACCATTTCCCTCTTGCTCTCCCTGTCAGGCCATGGACTACTTTTTAAGACCAAATTAGAGAAGTCTCTGGCCTGGAAAGAGACCCAGCCTGGGCTGCAGGAACCTCAGCAGGTGAGGCCCGGAACAACAGGTGGTTTCTCCGAAGTCATGGGTAGTGCCCTAGCCTGAAAGCCAGCAAGGGCCATCTCTATCCCAGGACAGCCACTGAAGCCTAGACACTCTTAAGGAAATGCCTTTACTCAGGGAATCTCCTACTTGACACAGAAGGACATGTTGGTGTCTTCAGGCAGGGGCCTGGCAATGTTGCACCAAGAGTACCTTGGCTGAACTTGCCCCGTTCCCACAACTTGTTTCCAGGATTGAACAATAAACCATTTCAGAGATTCATTTGCAGAGATCTAATAACGGCCGATGACTGCTGCTTCCAGCCCACACCCAAAGAGGCTGCTCTCCTGGCTCAGTGGACCTCGGGAGCCAGGAAAGCAGTGTGAAATGAGTGGGGTACGCCCTGCCTTTCCTGAGTGGTCAGAATACCCAGGGGATTGCCCTGGGTGAGATCTTCCAAAGCAGAGAGGAACAGAGCCTGCAGCAGTGATCAATCTGTACTTTAATGGGGGCTACCACTGCTGCAGTCAAAACTACACAGACAGGAAGGAGGGTTTTGAGGTCCCCTACCTGGGCATTGCACACAGTCTGCTTCATTCTAGAGTCAGGCGGCCTGAGTGGCCATAGTGGGCAGCCTGCCTACCACAGCAGAGATACCTCAGAGTGGGAGGCCACTGAACTGGCATCCAAGTGGTCAGGCTGCTCTAATGAACCCCACATAACCTGGAGCCTCCTCTGAGGAAAGCAGGCAAGAGGCCCAGGTGCTGCTTCCGTGGGCTGGGCAGGAGTGCAGACCAGACCAGTCTCTGCAGGTCAGGGATGCCTTTCACATGTTGGTGCTCATCCGTGACTGGCTGTTGGCTGGAGTCAGCTCCCCCTGGCTCCCTTCTCTAGGTGGAGACTGCAGTGGACAGGGAGGGGTTCAGTGGAGGCTGCGTAAGTGCTTCCCATTCCTTCATACCCCAGGCTGCTCACCTTGACATGGATCTGGTTGCGCAGCACAGCTGCCCTCAGAATCATGGCCTTGGCACGTCGCTGGAACTCTTTGCCCATCAGCAGGGACTTCTCAAAGGTGGTGCTGCGTTGATCCACATCTCGAGCATACAGTATCTGTACAAGTATGAGGAGGTTCAGAATGGCCCAGCAGCCCACGCCCCCAGCAATCCCAGCCCTGCCTACCCACCTTGCTGTGTGAATCGATGCGGGCATTAATGAGCCCCTCCAGGATGAGCTGGGTTAGCTCATCCTCCAGAGCTGCAACTGTTGTGTTGAAGGCTGCAGCCATCTTGTGCATATCAGCTGACACGTAGGGGCTGAAGTACTACAGGACGGAAGCCACAAGCTGTCCACTGTTCCCAGTGTGTCTGAACCCCATGCAGCCTCTAACTGCCACTCCCCTCCTCCACTTACTTGGATGAGAGCCCGGTTGCGAATCTGGGTATACAGCGTCCGGACATGGGGGGCCAGGTACATGTCCAAGAGCAGGTTGTCCTGCAGAGGAAAACTGGTCGGTGACCTGAAGCACAGGCTAGCCCAGTCTCAGTGCGACGGTACCCGTCTCCTACCTTCATCTCGTCCAACATCTTCAAACATGAGGCGTACTTGGACTCATAGAATTTGAAGATGATGTCTCTGACCTGTGGCTCCAGCTCCAGGAACAGCTTGAAGGAGCTAAGGACACCAGAGTGCTCAGCTAAGAAGGAGCTAAGGGCCTGACCCTGGGCAGGAACAGGAGGTAGGAGCCGCCACCCAACTTACCTGCTGGAGATGACATTGCGTTGCAGCTCCTGACGGTCAAAAGTGGCTAAGGCACACAGGCCACCATAGACAGCCACATTGCTGGGGGACAGCAGCTGAGAGGCAGAAGGGGAGGTGGGGCCAGAGACCTAGAGTCCTGGGTCACGGGTACACAGACCAAGGAGGAAGCCCAGAGTTGGGGCCTGGCCTTCCCACTACCCACTCAGACAATGCTTAGACCTCATTCAGGAGAGGTTAACACCTCAATCCATGGCCCTCACTTCCTCTTATGGACTTGGACAAGATGAAGAGTCCCACGTGCTCCTCACCTCTGGGAAGTCACAGTGATCAAAAGAAGCCAGAAGGAAGCACTTCGCAGCTTGCTTATACTTTCGAGCAGCCAGCTCAGCCAGGCCTAGAGGGACCAGGTAGGAGACAGGTGAAGATAGGCTATTTAGAGGAGGCTGGTCATCACTGGATAGCCCCATTGGCCTCTTGCCCCCAGTATTCTTCAGTTTAGGGACAGAAATTCTAGTTAGTGTAAGTTATGTCTGCAGGGAAGCCTCAATATGCCATAACACACAGCCAGACTTGGAAACCAGCTTCTCTACTTGAACACAGACACACGGAAGTCCTGAAGCCTGCCAGCGCTGTACTTCTAGCTGTTTCCCCAAGGTTACAAGGGCTTGAGGTGGCTGGAAGCCTCACCTGCAGCGCACTTGAGCTTGGTGAGGATGGCCTGGGTCTGGCTGTCCCGCTCTCCACGCTGCTGCAGAGGAAGGTGGCAGACGTGAGCCCTGCCCTGCCCTCCTCATTCAAGGAGCTCTACTCCCTGCCCCAGCTGACCCAGGGAAGGGTCAAGAGCAAACTCAAAAGGAGGTTGAGGCTAGGGATGGATATGGGGGCTACCAAGGGGCCACCATGGAGGTGGATCTTACCTCAGCAATCTCTGGAGTAGACTCAGCCTTGCTGACATAGCTTAACACATGAGACCAATTTTGCAAGTAGACACTGACCTGGCAGATGAGTAGGCAAGGCCGAGCTAAGTCTGGATGGCCTCTTCTGGGCCCTCCATGCCTACCCACTTGTCACCTAGGTCACCTTGATGACGTTGAGGCACATGTTGATGACATGCTTAGCACTGGTACAGTAATCTCGGGCTCGTGAGTAACATTTAAGGGCATTGCTGAGGTCCCCACAGTCCAGATAGTGATCACCCAGGTCGTCATGGCCGCGCCTGTAGGCCTGGGAATGAGTGGATACTGGTCGAGGAGCCAGCCAGGCCAAGCTGCCCACCTCCCCTGCCCAGAGCAGGCCGGCACCTGATGCTCTCTTTGATAGAGTTGCCCTTGTAATTCTTCAGGTCTGTGTCCAGCTTCTCCAGTTTCAACAGGGCCTTCTTCCGAGTGGCCTCCACCCAGGCTGTGTCCAGGGGTGGGGGCTCCACTCCACTCTCAGGGACAGCATCAGGTGCGTTCTGCAGCTCCCTGAAGGATAACCTAGCCATCAGGATAGCGACAACCACAAGAACCAGGGAGGAAGGGAGAGGACATAACAAGCCATAGGCTGGGCTTCAAGAGGCCTTTGCCTTGCCCCACCCAAAGGGCCCCATCTGTACCAGGGGCATTTTACAGAGATATTTCCTGACCTAGGAGCCCACAGTCAGATAGGGAAGTTTTAATGGAGGATAAGGGGTTTTGACCCTTTTTTTTTTTTTCCGGTGGGGGGGAAGGACAGCTACACCAGGTTCTGAAGAATTAGGAATCCCAGCTGTGTGCACATAGGCAAAGGAAGCCAGGAGAGGGAGAACAGGGCCTGCTACCACTTCCCTGCCACAAGACTTAACATGTACAGAGGTACTGCTACACCACAGGTAGGATGCTGGGCATGACAGGGGCACAGAACTTGACCACTTGCCCCCTCCAGGGCCTTACCTAGTAGCCTCAGAGAGCTTCCGGTGGATCTCTTCATACATATCCACATTGAAGGTCCTCTGTACGAAGGACAGGGCCATTTTCAAGGCCTCGACCCGCAGTGGAGGACACCGGTCAGCAATGAACTGCAGCCGCTCAATGCGCATCAGGCCGCTGTAGCTGGCTGCATACTGCTCCAGGTCCTGGGGGGGGATGGGGGAGGGAATGAGCCAGGATACCAAATCTTCCCTTAGGCCTTAGGCCTACAGAACTGACTGTTGTCCCAGATCCTGGGAAGAGACCACTGGTGTGGATTAAGGTTCCAGCTCTGCACTGGAAAACGGGAACACAGGCACACCCAACAAGGGATGGCTGCTGGGTGGGAACAGACATATGCTTCCCACTGTGCCTTAGCGAGGTGTTCCCACTAAGACGATGCAGAGTCTCAAATCTGCCTGAGAAGCTAACACAGGTGGGCAAATGAAAACCCAGTTTCGTGGCTCCGAGGGTGGTTGCTAAGCATCACCATCTCCCAAAGGTATCCGCTACAGTGGGGAGTCTGATTGGACTCCTCAACAGGCCCAGGCTGACGGTAGTCCTCCCCGCACGAAGATCCGTACCAGAGTGGGGTTCTCCACCACGTAGTTGACATCAGGTGCGTTCTGGGGGTCTTCCTGGGGATCGACATCAATCTGCATCGGTTCCACAGCCCCCTGCAATACAGAAAAAGCTCCCTGCCACACAGCACCAGGGAGAGCAGGGACGCTCCTGTACTTGGTGGTCGGTCCTGCCCAAGATGTCCCAAGGCACAACTGCCCCGGGTTCCCACAGGTATGGTGGCCAAGCGCCCTCCTCAGCTCTCCCACACAGGTGTGGGCCACAATTCTCTGACTGACTTCAGGAGCCGTCAAGCGTTCCCGGCCGCCACACTGATAATAAAACAGACTGACACCCTCTCTGCAGAGGTCGGGAGAGCCACAGCAGGCAGGCCGCGATGCGGAAGAGGCTGGCCGAGGACCCGAGGGGCCAGGGCCTCGAGCGACGCCGAGAGCCGCCTCCCGCAGGCCGGGCGCGCAGCGGTACCTCGGAGAGCAGCGTGCAGGCCGAGAGGCTGGCGCTCAGGCTGTAGTCGCCCGACGTCCCGGGCCGCAAGTCCGACCTGCTGTGCGCAGGGCTGCGGCTCAGGTCGGAAGCCGACGACGAGGCGGAGCTGGGCGCTGGGCTGCCCCGCATCCTGACCGCTCCCGGGCCGCCAGCACCCGCACGGAAAAGCGTTGGCGCGCGAGGCGGGGGCGGGGCGGGGGCCGGAGCCCAGGGCGGCCCGCGAGGCTGGCGGGGCTCGCGCGCCCAGGCCTGAGCCGCGAGCCCCGCCCCGCCCGCCGCGAGCCCCGCCCACCGAGCCCGACCCGGACGGCACCGCCGCGCGGCAAGCGCAGCCGCCAACCCCTACCTGCAGGTTAAACACCTGAACCGGCAGCGGCATCTTCCACCCCCGGCGCCGCAGAGCGACGTTCACTTCCGGGGCGGCGCGGCCGTCAGTTCCGGGTCGCGGCTCGGGGCGGGGCGCTGGTCACTCTTAAAGGGGCCGCCTCACTCTCAGGCGGGCGCCCAGCGCCCGGGCCGGGGCGAGCGTATGAACCGTGTGCGGGGTCTGCTGTGCCGGGCCTGCCTCGCGCTGGCCGCGGTCCTGGCTGTGTTGCTGCTGCTGCCGCTGCCGCTGCCGCTGCCCCGCGCGCCCGCACCGGACCCCGGCCGGATCCCGACTCCCGGTCTGTCTCTCGAGGTCTCCCGCCTGCAGCCCGACGATGTCTTCATCGCAGTCAAGACCACTCGGAAGAACCACAGCCCGCGCCTGCGGCTGCTGCTGCGCACCTGGATCTCACGAGCCCCGCGGCAGGTGCGCGCTCCGCCCCAGCCGCGCTGGTCCGGGGTCCCGGGCTGGCCCCCCTCCCCGCACCTCTGGTCCCGGGCTGGTCCCCCTGCCCGCACCTCTGGTCCCGGGCTGG
>PVIU01023253.1:0-27806 GCA_004026605.1 Ondatra zibethicus | reverse complement strand
CAGGCACAGACCTAGTTGTTGTTGGGAAGCTGGCTCTTCTCTTGTGCAGTTCTAGGAGCCCAAGCTCCCTGCTGGGAGCCTGAGCCTAAGGGTGGTGACAGCTGTTTTCTGTCTCAGGAGACGCAGAAGCCAGAGTTCTTGAAGACCATCCCTGAGAAGATGAAGCTCTACTCGGAGTTCCTGGGCAAGCGGTCATGGTTTGCAGGGGACAAGGTAAAGAGAGGGAGGTGGGGGGAAGGAGCTGCATTCTTCCCAGGCTATCAGATCCTATCTCACTGACCCTCAATTCCTGCAGATCACCTATGTGGACTTCCTCGCTTATGATATTCTTGACCAGTACCGTTTATTTGAGCCCAAATGTCTGGATGCCTTCCCCAACCTCAAGGACTTCTTGGCCCGCTTTGAGGTGATGTCCTGATCCTGCTTCCTTTGAGCGGCCTCCTTCCTCTCTTCCACAATGCTTTCTATTTCTGAGACTAAACGACAAGAACTAGGGTTTTTTTGAGCTTTCTTTACAGACCCATATGGGGCAACATTTATCACTTCAAAATCCCCAAATGCTGATGCAATTCTGAGTCCCATCGGACAGATGAGGGATCTGACTCTGTAGAGGGTATTCACTTGTTCATGGTCTCAGTACCAGCAGCCGCTGCACTGGGCTCCATATCAGTCTCTGGGTCAGCATTTGGTCACTGTCCCTGCCCTGTGTCAAAAGAAAAAGCTTCAGCCCCACTCACCCCCACCCATGCAGCCTCAGTTTCCTGTTAGGATCCTTGGCAGGGCAGAGCATGTCAATAGTATGTGGGCCTTGGCATTAAGAGAGTGAGACAGGCAGGACCGATGTGACATGAGAGTCCAGACCTCATCTGCAGATTATTGAGAGCCCAGGGTCGCAGCTGGTGCCTCACTGAGTGGACACGTGTGTGCCCACCCTGTTGGGGACATTTATCGTGCGTGTGTGCTCCTGCTGCTCCATTCTGGTTTCCTCCCTTCCAGTCTCTTTCAGATCACAGGGCCTGTCTGAAATGGGGTCGAATTCTTTCTCTTCACTATTATTCTCTGGCAGCCTCCTCTATATGAGGTTCATGTTGGGCCCCAGGAAGCATGCAAAATACCTTCATCTTGGGACTGAGTAGGCAGAGAGCTGTAGAAAGCCAGGCGGTGAGATGCTCACGATACTTCCCAGGGCTGCTGAGCCCAGCCTAGACCACACCTACACCAGACTTGGGTCATTCAGACGTCTGGGAATTGGAGACATTGATCCAAGGATTTTGTTTAACCTGCAATCTCTTGACCTTGCCCATTCCTTATCAAGGGATGTTTCTCAGTTAACTCTTTCTCTTTCCCCTGAGCTGAGGACTGAACCCGGGGCCTTGCTAGGCAAGCACCCTACCACTGAGCTAAATCTCCAGTCTCTCTCAGCCAGTTCTCATAAGCTTTGGTTCTGGCCCAGGCTGGGTACCCTCGGGAACTGTGCAATAGCTGGCATGGCTCTAGGGTGGGTATGTGCAGAAACACAAGGCCCCTTAGCCCAGCTTGTGTCTAGTTGGTCGTGGATCTCTTTACACCCCCTGGCACTGTCTGTGTATTCTCCAGCTGGAGTATGGTTTATAGCACATTATAAGTCACACGGGGTGGTCCCTGTATTAGCAGGGGAGATGAGGACATTCAGGGTGCAGTAACATTGTACTGAGCACCAGATAGAGAGCTGTTAATTCTGCTCTCAGGACGGCAGATTAGAATCCTGTTTAGCTTTCTTTGTGGGCTGTCATCTTGATGTTCCTTTTCTTGGATGATTTGCTGAGTCACTGTGTGCTTGGCTGTCTTTCTAAACACAAACAGTCAAGTTTTTCAGTTCCTTTATCCTGTAGATCTCTCCCCTGTGTGTAAATACAGGTTAAAAAGAGTGACCGCAGAAATAGGATCATGTTCACGCAGAGATTGGGACAGGGTCTCCTCTGGAGGGCAGCTGAGTAGAGAGGTTAGAAAGAGGGAGGAGGGAGAGAAGTAGGGAGGGAGGGAGGGAGGAGGAAAATGAGAGAGAGAGAGCCAGAGACAGAGAGAAAGACACACAGAGAGAGACAAAGAGAGAGAGACAGAGACAGAGAGCGAGGGAGAAAACAAGCAAGAGAGCCAGAGAGAACACACAGGAGAGAGTGTGCATGTGAAACAGCTTGAATCCAGCCCTGTTTCACTAGCTGTGTGAGGCAAGGAAGCTGCTCACCCTCTCTGGACTTCAGGTTCCTCCCTGATAACTGATCTTGCGGATTGATGGGTGGGTTTTCTGAACCTATCCTGTAATTTTTAGTGGCTATAAAACCACTTACACAGGGTCCAGTCTCCCCTTTAATAGGGGCTATGAAAGAGCTCTTTTGCTGGGGCTGGGAGCTAAGCGGTCTGCACAGTGTTGCAGCCTGAGGTCAGGACAAAGGCTGCTCCTGGCTTGGGGCTGCTCGTCTAAGTGGGCTGCAGACCTGCAGACTGAGCTCCTGCTGTGCCTTCCCTTTTTGCAGGGCCTGAAGAAGATCTCTGCCTACATGAAGACCAGTCGCTTCCTCCCGACACCTATATTCTCAAAAATGGCGCTCTGGTGTAACAAGTAGACCCCTGCTATGCTGGCTGTTATAAGGAGGGCCTGTCTATGCTAGGGGTCCTCCAGGCCCCGGGGACAGCTGGCCTTCTGCACTGCTGCCTCCCTGTTCCCACTTCCTTCTCCTTCCCACACCCTTCTCCGGCTTTGTCTCCTCAGTCCTTAACCTAGTCAAGCCCATACAGTCTTCATCTCCCCGCTTCCTTTAGTCACCGCCCCTTCTTCATTTGTGCTCCAACCGACCTCACAGTCCTCTTCCGTGATTTGATGTCTGCACTCTGCTCCCTAGAATTATCCTACAGGTCAATAGCTTTTCAAGTTCCCCAGTAGCCGGGCTTCCCCACGCCTGTCTCATCTCCAATAAAGCCTGAAATACACTTGCTCTGTGTTGTGTCTTTTTCTTTTTTTCTTTTTGGACTCATCAAGTGTCACAGCTGCTTCCAAGAGTCTGAGCTCTGAGCCTGTAGTGCCTGGCTCTGAAGAGTCTAATGAAGCTGGAAGGAATTTGAAATATCGTTCTTCTAATCTAAGACCCTCGCAGTGGGCACAAAGCCCTCTAGGCAGCTGTTCTTAACCTGTGTGTTGTGACCCCTTTGGATACTCGAGTGACCCTTTCACAGGGGTCACATATCAGATATCTTGCATATCAAATATCTACATTATGATTCATAACAGTAGCAAAATTATAGTTATGAGGTAGCAATGAAATACTTTTATGGTTCGCGTCACCACAACATGAGGAACTGTATTAAAGGGTCACAGCACTAGGGAGGTTGAGGACCACTGTGCTAGATGATAGTGTGTTTGCCTAGAATCTCCTTTACTGCAGCACACTGGGACTTTGAAATGTGAACACAGCTAAGGGTCTCAGTGAGTGATGATGAGGCTGGTGGGAGTGCCCAGCAGGGACCCAGAATGTTCTCTCTACCTCACAATTGACTGTGTCAATATTAGGTGTCTATTATATTGTCTTTGCTGGGTTTCTGATGTCCTCTTGAAGCCGGCTTGAAGCTCTGCTGGCATGGGGATGCTTATTCTTTGTTAATCCTTTTTTATCTATCTAGGGAAACCGAATTGAATATACCATAACTCTCAGATAATTATTATTTATATTTGCTCTAAGGTTGACGACTCTCCCTGTCAGTGAAGCTGTTTAATATTGGATAATTCATTCCATGGAGAACTGATTAGAGCTAAGTCTGCTTTAATCAAATTCTATTTTGGGTGCTGCAGAGATGGCTCAGAGGTTCAGAACTCGGGCTCAGAACTAGGTTCAGAACTAGGACCCTGGTTTGGTTCCTAGTACCCACATGGTAGCTAACCATGGTCTGTTTGGGGATCTGCCTCTCTGTGTACTGCATGCATATGGTGCATATATACACATGCAGGCAAAATGTCTATACACATAAAATAAACGAAAAATTTAAAAACATCTAGCCATACAAAATAAAATAAGAAATAAGCCATACGATAAGTGAATTCTTTCTGTCATTTCCAGATGCCCATCATCTCCTGGCCTGGTCCTCTGCTTTCCTTTTGCTCTGTCATGACCCAGAACTTTCCCAGTGCCTCCTGTCCAGTCAGGTCTGGACTGAATACATCATGGACGTTCTGACTTTTCCTTTTGTAATGGGAAGATCATGGGGCGACAGTCACAGGAACATCTTCCCATGACAAATAGCATGTGCACACTCACATAACCCCTTAAAACATGATTAATAAAAACTTAGAGAGAGAAACTGGGATTCAACCTGAAGGTCAGAAAAGCAAAAGAGCCAGCCACTGATCTTCAGGTAAGCTTTATTTATTAAAATACAAATGAAATGCCACTACAGGTCCCACAAATAATTCGTCTCTCTAGAATATAGCGTCTATATGCTATTGATTCTGTCTCTTGAGTACCCTTATCACTGCACATAGCAAAAACCGATCATGTCCATCAATGTGTAAGTCATGGAGGTGTGCAGGAAAGAAAATAAGCTGGCTTCCTCTGTCCTTATGGATGTCTCAATGTGTTCTGGGTCTCAAGGGAGAAAATGACCTGTCTGCTTGTACATTCCATCCGGCTGATCATCAGGAGGAGCTCGGGAAGTTGGAGAGAGTGTATAAACATTTGTAAGGAACTGTTGCTATGGCTACCTCTGTCACTGCTGCCTTGGCCCCATGAAAATCACCAGGCACTCATGCAGTCTCCTTTGGACCTCCCCAGGCAGGGTCCTAGTGAAGTCACTGGCAGTGACGTGTAGGGAGTGGCTGAACAATTTTTCCTCAGCGCACTTCTATAGAAAGCTCAGTGGATCCTTCATGGCCCTCCCCTGCAGTTCTGGAGGAATTACTGTGTGGGGGTGGATCTAGCTGCTTGTTCCTGAGTGATGTCTCACCCAGAGACCCACTCGTTCACGTACTTGAGAGTCTTATAAAAATACTAAACTAAAAAGCTGTAATATGTTCGCAGAGGACCTGGTGAGGACCCTATACTTGCCTCAGTCTCTGTGAATTCATATGAGCCTTGGATTGTTTATTCAGAGAGCCTTGTTCTTCTGGTGTCCTCCCTCCTTTCTGGCTCTTACACTCTTTCTGCCTCCTCTTCTGTGTGGTTCCCTTAGCTCTGAGGGAAGAAATTTGATGGATACATCCCACATGGAGCTGTGTGTTCCAAGGACTCTCCATGTCGTGTCTGACTGTGGGTCTCTGCATCTGTTCCTGTCTGTGGCAGGAGGAAGCTTTTCCGATGATGACTAAATAAGGCACCGATTTATGGGCATAGCAAAATATCAGTAGGAGTCATTTTATTGATTCCTTCTTTTTTACACCAATGTTTGCTTTTATACTAGGTCTCAGGCTATCTAGTTTCTGATTCTGGTCACCCTAGCAGTGGTCGGGTATAGGTTCTGTCTTGTGGAGTGGGCCTTAAGTCAGATTAGACATTGCTTGGCTGCTCCAACAGGTTCTGTGCCACCATTGCCCTAGCACGCACATCTCGCAGGAGGGCAGATTGCAGGTCAAAGGTTTTGTGGTTGGGTTGGTGTTTACATTTCTTCTTTGGTAGCCTCCAGAGTATCTTCTCACACCAAAGATATAGGGGTGAAGGCTCCATGTAGGCACCAGCTTGACTTCTTCATGTTCAATGAGTTGTGTGGGTGTTGTCCTTCACAAAGGAGCCCTGCTTTTGCTGCTGTTGGTTTGCAGAGAGTAGCCTGTTCCAAGAGGCGCGTGGGCTTGCTTTTGGTCCCAGCGGCCAACCAGCTCCCACCGCCCGGTGCCTGGCTAGGTTATACCTGAAATAATTACACAGAAACTGTATTCATTGAAATACTGCCTGGCCCATTAGCTCTAGCCAGCTAACTCTCACATATTTGTTTAACCCATTTCTAATAATCTGTGTGTCACCATGAGTTGTGGCTTACGGGGAAAGATTCAGCGTGTCTGACCTGGCAGGCTTCATGGCAAGCGACTCTCTCTAACTCTTCCCCTTCTCAGTATTCTGTTCTCTTTTCCCTGTCTATCTAAGTCCTGCCCTATCAAAAGGCCAAGTCAGTTTCTTTATTAACCAATAAAAGCAACCCAAATACAGAAAGACCCTCCTACACCAGTAACCCATTGTCTTAGCAAAAGCCTAGGTGGTTTGGGGATTTCCATGGAACTCCCTTGGCCAACTCAGTTGAATGCAAGCCAGTTCCGGTACTAGAAGCCTTGTTTGGTGACAAGAGATGGCCAGTTGAGACTCCGTAGACCCCATTATTAGAAGACCTAATTAGGATTGCCTTCATATGTTTTAGGACATTTACACTGCACTAGGTTTCCATACCATCTGTCAACTGCCCCTCAGTTCCAACCGTCTCTCCCCATATTCCCTCCCTCAACCCCATCTTCCTCCCCCTCCCCACCTGATCCTCCTGCTCCTGTTCCCACCTGCCCCCACTCCACCAATAAAATCTATTCTATTTCCACAGCTAAGTGAGATTCAAGCCCCCTACCCCCAGTAACCTCCCCAGTATCTCACCTCTCTGGGTCTATGGATTGTAGGTTGGTTGTGACAGCAGCCTCCAGAAACAGCTGAGTAATACTTTGTTTAATATTTATTTAATAGCTAATATCCACACGTTGTTGGTGGTTTTTACCCTTTATTCTTTGCTCTTTGAGAGGCCCACCACTCAGCTCCTAAATTAACATAGAGAAACTTATTATTTCTTATGATTGCCTGGCATTAATTTGGCTTATTTCTAGCTAGCTCTTCTTAAATTATCCCATTATCTTTTGACTCTGGGGCTTTTACCTTTTTCTATTTCTGAATATCTTTTCTTTCCTTCTTATTCCATGTCTTTCTGTGTGGCTGGGCAACTGATCCTTTCTTTTCTGGCTTCATTTCTTGCATCTTTATCCCTTCAGGTTTCTCCTCCCATTTATTCTCTCTGCCTACCAGTCCTGCCTATCCTTTCCTGCCAAGCTATTGGCCATTCAACTCTTTATTAGACCAAACAGGTGTTTTAGACAGGCAAAGTAACACAGCTTCACAGAGTTAAACAAATGTACCATAAAAGAATACAATACATCTTTGCATCATTAAACAAATGTTGGACAGCATAAATAAATGGAAATCATCTTAAAATAATATTCCACAACAACACACAAGTGAATACATATAATTATATCTTTCTGGGTCTGGATTACCTCACTTGGAATGATTTTTTTCTAGTTCCATCCATTTGCCTTCAAATTTTATGCCTTTTTTTTTTTTAAACTGATGAGTGGTGTGAGAGGTCCTTTTGTATATGTGTTGCTTTTATTTGTCAATGAATAAAGAAGCTGGCTTGGCCTGTGATAAGGCAGAGTAGAGCTAGGCAAGGGAGGGGGAACTAAACTGAATGCTAGGAGAAAGAAGGCGGAGCCAGGAGCCAGGAGACGCCATGTAGCCGCCAGAGGGGAAAGACGCAAGCTGTCAGTTGGAACCTTGCCCATAGGCCACGAACCTCGTGGTATAGTATAAAATAATGGAAATGGGTTAATTCTAGATGTAAGATCTAGCTAGCAATATGCCTAAGATATTGGCCAAACAGTATTGCAAATAATATAGTTTCTGAGTGATTATTTTCAGGAGTTATGTGGCCAGGAAATGAACAGCAGCCTCCAGCAACAGCTGAGTAATACTTTGTCATATAAATGTACTACATTTCCTTTACCTGTTCTTTGGTAGAAGACATCTAGGTTGTTTCTAGTTCCTGGATATTCTGAATTAGGCCACAGTGGACATAACTGAGCAAGTGTCTTTGTGGTAGGATGAAGTGTCCTTGGGTATATGCCCAAGACTGGTATAGCTGGATCTTGAGGCAGATTGGTTCCTAACTTTCTGAGGAATCATCATATCAATATTATTTGCACAAGTTTGCACTTCCACCAGCAATGGAGAAGTGTTCCCTTTATCCCACATTCTCACTAGCATGAATTGTCACTTGTGTTATTGATTTCGGCATTCTGACAGGTGCAAGATAGAATCCCAAGTAGTTTTGGTTTGTATTTTCCTGGTGGCTAAGGATGTTCAACAGCTCTTTAAGTGCTTCTCAGCCATTTGAGTTTCCTCTGTTGGGAATTCTCTGTTTAGATCTATGCCCAGGTTTTAATTGGATTTTTTTTGACATCTAGTTCCTTGAGTTCTTTATATATTTTGGATATTAGCTCTTTATCAGATATAGAGTTAGTAAAAACAAAACAAAACCAAAAACCTTTCCCCATTCTGTGGGCTATTGCAGAGCAGTGGATGAGACTGGGGGATTAGATCTGAGGGAACTGAGGGAGAAGAGCGCATCTGCAGGCAGCCTACCTCCCCAGCTAGCAATCTTAAGGAATTAACAGATCGCCCCTTTAAAATTAGCTAATCCAGTTATCTGAAAGTCCATTGCTTTGGTTATAGTTTCTTTTTGTATGTTTAAACCCAAGCTGCGATCCGCAGACTAACTTTAAAATTTTTTTTTAGGTTAGCTTAGACTGTTTCAGGGTTACTGCTAGCATCTTAAGAGAGCCCTATATCCCTTTAGTTTTCTTTCACTACCATGTCATCCGCAAGGATGGGTCAGGGTCCTGTCGACCACACAGCTTCTTTTAAAACCAAAGGAAACATGTCCACTCTAGTGAGTCTCCTTCCTGCGGGATGTGCCCTAGTGCAAATCCCGTCTCCAGAGACTCCATGTCCTCTCTGAGAGAGGACTGGTGACTTATAAGAGGGGTCTGATCACCTCCTGGGTCCTGGCTGCCCCTTGGAGGGCAAGGGGCAAAATACTAGCTGTCCTTATTGACCCCTTACTCTCTTTGGGGTGTGCCTCCCAGCATGTTTGTTGAACAACCAGAAGGACAGCATTACTGGTCTTGTAATTTTACCTTTCCTGTAACATTTTGATCAGGCTCAGACAAATCTCCAGTTTTAAATAAGTCTTAATTTTGTTAAGACCCAGTTTCCTGAACAGTGATTTTGTGAGGCAGTAATGTTTAAACCAGTTCTTGTAAATGTTACTATATGCAAATCAGTAACTTAGGAGAATTCTCTTGATTATAAAGAATTTTTATATTACTATATTTAACTTTGACCATAGGGAAGATTTTAGGGATTTTAATGATGTGTAGGTGTGTGTATCTCCATGTGGGAATATGCATATGAGGGGTTTTCCTTGGAGGATAGAAGTATCAGATAGCATGGACCTGGACTTACATTTGAGGACTGCCTGACATGGATGCTGAGAACCAAACTTAGGTCCGCTGAAGAGCAGAAAGTGCTCATAACTGCTGAGCTATCTTTCCAGCCCTGACCTTAGAAATTTTGGCAACCCTTAACTATTAAACATATACGAACCCTGAGTGTCATCATCCACAAACTTTTATACAGCTTGACTTTAAATTTTAGAAAAAAAAATTGTCTTCATCTTTTTCTTTTCCTTTTAGGAAAAAAAATCTTATTTTATTATAAGGTATTCATCCTAATTTCAGATATTCTCTTACCCATCCTACCAAACTATAACCTCATACTTCTATCTCCCCCACCGTCACTTGCAACAAGGGTTGAAGCCAGATGGCACATGGCCCAATGCAGGAAATGATTATCTGCACACACATTGTTAGACATTAGAGCCTGGCTCCCCCGGGAGTCTGGGGCAAACTTCCTCATTCCTTGAGCTTTCAGTCTTTCTCCCTGTGATCTCCTCACAGAGTCTGAGCTGGAGAAATCGCATCAAGAGTCTGTAGAGATATCAATGATCTATATCACCCAGCATTATTTGTATACAAGAAAAAACATAGTCAAAAGTACATAGAGACCCCCAAATTGTTACATAGTAACCCTTTGATTCCAGTGTTAAATACAGAAGTTGTTTATTCTCTCTATTCCAGCAGTGTATGTGAGCAAAATGGGGGTGCCATTTTGGATATATCTTTACTCTAGTCTCTACCAGTTTTGTCACCCATATATCTCTTTCACTTTTTATAAGGAATAAAACTTTCACTTTAAAAGCAGAAATAGTATCTTGTAGATCCTGCCAAGTAAGTCAATTATGTTCTGTGTGTTTAAGAGAATGACCTGAGATAGCAATACTTTGGTTTTGAATGAGTTGATTAGGCATATTGCAAACCAAAGTAAAATAATAAGGAGCAAGAGATAGCTAGATAACAGAGCATCGTCAAACACGTGCTCAAAATATCCTGTAGAAACCAATCTAGGCAGTCAGGGGAGGTTCCCAGTAGAGACAGTCCTGGGCCATGCAGAGTGTCCTTGCAGCTTCCAAGTAAAAGAACAAGTTGCAGCAAGTAGAGATGACATCATAAAGTCAGGTGATCACAGCACCCAGCAGAAACTGACTGGGGAAGTTGAGGCAGCCAGCTGAAGTTCTGGATTGAGCTTTCTCTCCTTGGATGAGCCTGCTATGGCTGCACTCCTAGCATCTTTTTCTCCCTGTAAGTACTTTTATGTTTTGGGATAAGCAATGGTATCCTCTGTTGTATGTGGTTCACCTTCTATCTGTCCCCAGGGACCTGTCTTTACCCTTGGGCTGTTTTGCTGTTTTCTTCCCTCCTGTTGCAGAGTTAGGAGTGCCATCCCTAGAAAAGAGACCTTGGGGGAGAACGGAAACAAACATGCCTGGGTCTGAAATGAGCAGAGACACTGACCACTTGCAGAGTCAGCTTCTTGGTGAGCTTGAACAGCACTTGACAATTGACCGCGACGACGTGTATCCCACCCTGAGTCAGCCCGCTGAAGCCCGTGGGGCATGCCTGTCCTCCCTGTACCCTGGAGGGCCCGGCAGTCAGCCTCTCCTCTGCCCAAGCCTCTTGCTCTTTCCTATGTGCAGCCTGATGAGCAAACCTGCTCTAGGTCCTCCCCATGTCCCCCTTCCAGAGGTTTCCAGGGCAGCGGCTGCCCTGCTCCGCCTCTCACTGGCCGGCATTTCCAAGGCCGTGCTTCACCAGCTGTGGCTTTTGAGCTATTCATCTTCACAGACTAGGCGGGGTCCTCTCACCAGGCTGTCACTACATTTGGACTGGATGGTTCTTTGCAGAGGGGCTGTGCTGTGCATTGTGGAAAATTCATCAGCTTCCCCATCCTCCTCCCCCGCCCCCACTAGATGCTGCAGCACTTCCCAGTGGTGATCATTCAGAATGTCTTTAAGTATCTCATGAACTGCAAATTACCTGCTGTTACCGGGCAGTGTTCACTGGACAGAGACTCTCTGTTTTAAAAAGTAGAAAGAAAGAATTTTTTAAAAAGAGAACGCAGCTCATGCAACTATTATGAGCCTTGAAAGAACTTTATTTCATTTAGCAATAAGACTGTGAGTTCCTCCAAATCCTCACATGTACCTCACTGTTGCAGGAGCCCGCTTGTTTGTTCCTGACTTCTCAGCCATGAAATAATCACACAAAACCCATATTATTTGCAATACTGTTTGGCCAATAGCTTAAGCGTATTTCTGGCTAACTCATATCTTAAATTAACCCATCTCCATTAATCTGTGTATCACCATGAGGCTGTAGATTACTGGGTAAAGTTCCAGCGTCTGTCTCCTTGGCTTCTCTCTAGACTCCACCTTCTTTCTCCCAACATTCATTTAGTTTTCCCCATCTAGCTCTACCCCCTTTCTGTTTAAATAAAAAGGAAGGTTTTAACTTTAACACAGTAAAATTACATATAACAAAACAAGTATCAAGCAAGAATTACAGTTACAATATTTATATCTACTTTATCTTTTATCATAACTAAGGAAAACTATAACTATAAATTCTTCAACTCCATCAAAGCCTCCAGAAAGATATAATATTACCTAAGTAAACAGGAAGTGCATTGTAAGCAACTTCCAAAACTCTAGAAATGACAGAGACATCTTGTTGCCTGGACAGTCACCCAACGTTCTTCTGTAATGTTGTGGCATCTAATCTTCAGCCTATAGGCCCATAGTGTCCAGGAGACTTTTCCATGAAGCAGGAAATTTCAAAGACAGTTCTGCCTACATTGGTAGTTTGTCAGCCACTTTCTTCTGTGTCCTGCAGAATGTCTGGCAGACTCTTTTATGAAGCAGGAATTCCAAAGGAACGCCTCACCTTTAGGCAAGTTCAGCAGTCATTTTTCTGTGGGTCCTGCATGTCCAGTTCACATAGCATACCATCAAGCAGTCCAGGCAATAGTAGTTTCTTGCCCAAATGGCTAGCAAACTCTATGAGGAGCCTCTTTGATGCCCATCATGCTCTTGAAGTAGCTTGGTGCTGCCAGGAATAGATGTGTCTCACTGTCATGAAAAGTCCTAAGTTCTTAAGCATTTTAAATGCTGAATTTAAATTCTGAAGGTCTCTGAAATATTTGAAGAATGGCTATCTAACTGAAATAAATTTCTATATATCTAGAAAACCTAACTAACATTACAAGCTTGACTATTATAGATAATTATCTATTAACCTGTATTTCTTAATTATACATTACATTTTTAAATGAGCTGAACAAACACAATACCTTAATCAAGAGCAGAAGTTCATATATACAGTATGACAAAATTGACATTAAATTTTTATCAATAAAGCAAAATCCATACCAATGCAAATATCTATATCATATCCCCCTTTAAAAATAAAGAAACATTTACAAACAGTATTTGGGGAATTTGGGCAAAGTTATCTCTAAACTTCTTCCTGCTTTTTGTTTGGCAAAGGTATTTTTGGGGGTGTTCATGGGGACCTCTTGGGGGGGGTCTTAGTCCATGAAACCATACTAGTCTGGAAGGATTCCACAGGTTCTCATCTTCTGTGAAAACAAAAGAAGAACCTCTTTTCCTAAGCAACATATCCTTAGACCCAAATTTTGAAGTCAAGATACCTTTAGAGTATGTATGCTGGTTTAGTTTAATAGTCTGTACAATGAAATGTCTCTCTGTACTTAGCTCATTCACAGTAAAAAAAAAATTCAAAGAAAACGCAATAGTATATATAATCTAGACTTTGTATATTTTTCATCTTTTTGTGGCTTATTTTTCTCACTCTATTACTTATTTTACAAGTTTACTCTGCCTCTTTAAAGACTTTGCTTTATTTTTTTCTAAGCCATTTACTTCCCTTTATGACTCTCTGTACTCTTTTATATTACATTTACTGTCTCTTTACTCTTTTTCTTCTCTCTTCCAGGCCTATGTACATTTTTCCAACATTGTGACCCATTTAAAGGTCTTTTTCATCTGTAATTGTCTTTATTGCCTATCTGTAATCCTTTTCTGACCAGAACCGCTTTTTTTTAATGCTAAGTGGGCATGTCTAGGGACAATGTGCTTTGCCTGCTTGCTCTGCCCAGTCCAACATGCCCGAGGCATGTTTGTTGCTTCTAAGAGCCAAGCATCTTGCCCCATTTTTAGGCACACAGTGGGTCTATGTCTCCATTAAGCAAGTTATAGCACTTTGTTCTCAGACCCCATTTAAAGGTTCAGCCTCCTGAAAGAGCCAGAGTTCACACTGGCAGTATGGTCCAGGAAGCCTCCATTTCAAAATAGTGTGACTTTTTTTCTGCTATCACTGAATTGGGAAAACCTCTCTTAAAGGATCCACAACATTTGGCCATGCTTAACGCTGTTCTCTTTCTCTCTCTCTTTTTTGCCTAGGATTCCTTCTCAAACTCTCTCAGGTTTTAAATGGATTTTAGTCAACCACGTTGGCACACCAAATCTGTTATAGGAGCCCACTTGTTTGTTCCCAGCTGCTCAGCCCTGAAATAATCACACAGAAACCATATTATTTGCAATACTGTTTAGCCAATAGCTTAAGTGTATTTCTAGATAACTCATATCTTAAATTAACCCATCTCCATTAATCTGTGTATTGTCATGAGGCTGTGGCTTACCAGGTAAAGTTCCAGCACCTGTCTCCAGCAAGGCTACATGGCTCTTCTCCAGACCCCGCCTTCTTTCTCCCAGCATTCAGTTTAGTTTTCCCCACCTAGCTCTACTCTGCCCTAGCAGGCCAAACCAGTTTCTTTATTAGCCAATAGTATTCATAGCATGCAGATAGTTTGGCTCCACGTTGAGCACCAACCTATAATAGGAAACCGCTTATTTGTTCCTGGCTGCTCAGCCCCAAAATAATCACATAGAAACCATATTATTTGCAATACTGTTTGGCCAATAACTTAAGTGTATTTCTGGCTAACTCTTATATCCTAAACTCCATTAATCTGTGTAAGTCATGTGGCTTACTGGGTAAAGTTCCATCCTGAGTGTCTGTCTCTGGCGGGGCTACATGAAGTCTCTCTAGACTCCACCTTCTTTCTCCCAGCATTCAGTTTAGTTTTCTCCACATAGCTCTACTCTGCCCTATCAGGCCAAGCCAGTTTCTTTATTAGTCAATGATATTCACAGCGTATAGCGGGGAATCCCACATCACCCCAGCTTGCTGTCTTTCAAATTCATGGCTTCTTTCTTCCTTCCTTCCTTCCTTCCTTCCTTCCTTCCTTCCTTTCTTTCTTTCTTCTTTTCTTTTTCTTATTTTTTAAGACAGAGTTTCTCTGTGTACCCTGGCTATCCTGGAACTCTGTAGACCAGGCTGGCTTCAAAATCACTAAGACCCACTTGCTTCTGCCTCCTGACTGCTGAGATTAAAGACATGTGCCACTAACAAGGGCTTCTTTTTATAATTGATGTGATGTGATGTGTGTGTATTTCCAAATGTAAAAGCATAACCCATTCAGTTCATATACTTTTGCATATATATGCTTTTAGGACTGACCATTTGATATTAGATAACCAATTTGTGTGCTCTTCCCTTCAGAAGACTTTTCCTCCCACTCTCATCATCCCTCAGTCACCTTTGTCTAGGGTTAAGGCCTCATGAGCTTCCCGCTGCCCGCTTTAGCATGTCTTTTAGTGTCCTTGTTCAGGTTATGTGTAGGTAGCCATGTTGGTGAGACTTCATGGGTGCAGCTCCTGACATTCTTAGAGGATACAATCGCACAGCAAACTTCTTGTTTCTCTGGCTCTTAAAATCTTTCCACCCTCCTCTTCTAGGGGTCACATTGTAGATATATCTGTTGGTACTTGGCTCTACAAGTCTGCTTTTTGATTGTTTGTGGTTTCTGTAATGGTCCCCATCTGCTACTTCTCTTAAGAACTTCATGATGAGGTGAGGACGACACTTACCTGTAGGTATAAGGACAAGCACTTAAAATGTAGTTGGGATTATGGTGGTTGAATCAAGTGGCAGTTGTGGGATTCCCACCAAGATCCATAACTTCAGCAGCCCTGGGCAGTTGGTTAGATTTGTAGTACCTGACATAATTTCCCTCTTATTTGGCAGGCCTTAAGTCCAGTAAGAACTTAATCTGCTGATTACCGGCAAAGTATGTATGCCACTACTGTACCCTTAGGATTATCATGCCATGCTGTTTATTGTCATGGCTTATAGGTATCAAAATTGTTTAAAACTGTTGGCTGCCTCCCTCCTTTGGTACCTTCTGGTACCTTGAAATCTAGTCCTCAGGAAGGAAGTTTTTGGGTCAGTTCCAGTTTAGGTGCCTCTGAGCACTGTCTCTGAGCATGGTGTCTTCAGCAATAAGGACTTACCTTCCACCTCTAGGAGGCAACCAAGGTCTCTAGCAATAGCCTATAGCATTTTGAGAATCCTTTGGAGAACCCTGACCAACAACTCAAAAGAGTTGCTCATGACTGGAGTTGGGGTTTATGTTAGATAGTCTATGACTCTTGGGGGCAGTATCACAAGCCCAGATGGCAGATTTCATTTAAACTGTATATTCATGTTTATACACCAATTTATGTGCATTATAGATGTTTTTAGGTAAATAGTTAATAGTATGACTTCCTAAGGAAGAGAGAGCTCTCTGTTTTCCCCATTTCTCACTCCTTTGAATTTTAAGTTCTTTGTGTATTCTGAATATTAATCCTCGATCAGAATTTTAGGTTACAAGGATTTTCCTCCACTTTTGTAGACTTTCTCTTCAGTCCATTGAATGTTGTCTTTGATATACAGATTTATTCTAGATTTATGAAGTCCCATTTTTTCACTTGCTGGCCTTAATTTCCAAGTGAATGGAGTCCTGTCCAGAGAGTCCTTTTCTGCGCCTCTCTTTTGTAGGGCTCTGCCAATGTTCTCCTCTAGCAGTTTACATGATCTATTTTTCCCTCATTGAGATCTTTGATACATTTGGAGTTGAATTTTGAGCAGGGTGGTAGACATGGGTCTAACTCATTCTTCTACATGTGGACATCTAGTTTTCCTAGCACTATTTGTTGTAGATGCTGTCTTTCCTCCAGGATTCATTTTTGGCATTTTTGACAAATATCTTCTGTTCTGTTCACTGGTTATGTGTTGACTTTTGTGACAGTGTCACCCTGTTTATACTGTCACAGCTCCGTAATCGAACTTGAGGTTTGTAATTGGAACCCTTCCAGCATTGTTCTTTTTGCTGAGGATTCCTTTGGCTACCTGGTGGCTTTTGTGTTTCCATATGAATTTAAGGATTTCTTATTCTGTTTCTGGGAAGAATGTCATTTGTAAATTGCTTTTGATAAAACAGCCCTTTTCACAATATTAATTCTTGCAATCCATGAGCATGGAAAGTCTTTCCATCTTCTAGTGTCTTCCTCCATCTGTATTTTTCAGTGATTTAAAGTTTCCATTGTAGAGGTCTTTCACGTCCTTGTTAAATTTTATTCACATACACACACACACACATGCACACACACACCCCACTCTATTGTGAATGGTATTGTTTCTGTGATGTTTTCAGCTTGCTTTTGACATATAGAAAGGCTACTACGTTTTATAAGTTCATTTTTTTTATCTTGCCACTTTGCTGAAGGTCTTGATCACTTCTACAAGTTTGCTGGTTGAACTTTTTTGGATCTCTTATCTATAACATATTATCTGAAAATGTGAATTATTTTACTTCTTTTCCTGCTTGGATCCCTTTAATTTCCTTGTCTTGTGCAATTGCTGTAGCCAAAGTCCACCGATTACATTGAAAGGGAGTGGACTAGTGGATAGTCCCATTAATTCCTAACTTTAACGGAATTGCTCTGAGCTTTTTAACATTTAGCATGATGCTGACTGTGGTTTTGTCATATACTTTTATGCTGAGGTGTGTTGCCTCCAGTCCTATTCACTCTAGGAATTTTATCATGCAGGAATGTTGCATGTATTGAGATGTGATCATGTGATTTTTTCATTAGCTATTTTATTTTATTTTTTTATTGCTTTTATTGCACTATACATTTTTCTCTGCTCCCCTCCCTTCCTCCCCTCTCTTCTTCTACCCTCTCCTATGGCTCCCACACTCTCAATTTACTCAAGAGATCTTGTCTTTTTCTCCTTCCTATGTAGATCCATGTATGTCTCCCTTAGAGTGTGAAGGCCAGCCATGATAATTTAAGTCTTTACTTTCTCCAACCATTATCATCTGGGACTCTGGTCATAGATGAATTTCAATAGAGGCTGGAGTCTCAATTGTTTACCCTGAGATGAAGCAGAGCTGCAGGGGAAACCACAAGCTGAGTTCACCTGACCCCCCACTCAAGAACAGAGCATCCAAGGGGAATTCCTGGCATTCCAAGCACTGTAGATAGAAACACCTGCAGCTCACGGTTGCCAGGAAACCCTAGACGAATGTCAGCCAATCAGGGGTCTTAAAACCTCAGAAGCCCCTCACCCCCACCTTTACTACTATAAAACCCTATTCTAATTGAGCTCGGGCTCTCTGGTTATTCCAGTACGTTGGATGTGCGGGGAGACCGAGTTTGCAAACTTGATTTAAATAAAGGCTCTTTACTTTTACACACGGGACTGTTGGTTTCCTTGTCGGGGATTGCAGATTTGGGCGTAACAAGTGTCCTCTTTGCTGACTAGGTTCTCCGGGGTTGCGGACTGTAGGCTGATTGATCATGTGATTTTTATCTTTAAATTTATTTTTATTATTTATTACATTAATTGACTTATATACTTTGAACTATCTCTGCTGCTCCAGGAAAAAGCCAACTCAATTGTAGTGGATGATCTTTTTGATATATGTCTATATTCAGTTTGTAAGCATTTTACTAAGAATTTTTGTATGTGTTTATCAGGAATATTGGTCAGTAGTTTTCTTTGTTGTTGTATTTTTATCTGGTTTGATACTAAAGTACTATGGACTTTGTAGAAGGAGTTTAGAAGTGTTCCTTCTGATTCTATGTTATTTGTATAATTTTAAGAAGTATTGGTTATAATTCTCCTTTAGAGGTCTGGAAGATTTCTTATATGAGTCCATCAGGGCCTGGGTTGTTTTTTTTTTTTTTTTTTTTTAAAGTCAGAAGCCTGTTTGTTACTGTTTCTATCTCCTTACTGAATGAAAAGGAGGTCATGACTGCTCCTAGGTATAGCTGAGGGGAAGGGTTTCATTGTAGATATAAAGGAAGAGTACAGCTAGGGTGTCTGGTAAAGTTCAGACTGAAAGGGGCCATGATAGGAGATAGGAGGTGTGTGTGTGTTAGAGAGAGAGAGAGAGAGAGAGAGAGAGAGAGAGAGAGAGAGAGAATGTGCAAAAGAAAGGAGGGAGAGAGAGGAGTCAGAAGTGGGTGGGTTGGGCAAGAAATGAAGAAGAGAGAGAGAAGGAGAGAGGGCAAGATGGAGCCATGGACCAAGATGCCAAGAGAAAAACCATGAGCCAAGAGAGGTAGACGAAGAAAATTCTCAGGCAAAATACTGAGTCATACAGAAACAGAAGTTGGGGAAAGGGAAGCCCAGTCCCTGGGCTGGAGAGGTTTAGGGGAGGGATGGGGTGAGGAGTACTGAGAGAGACTTGCTCCTTTGAGCCCCAACACTTAACTGTTGTAAGTCTGTTGAAGTTGTTGATCTCTTCTTGGTTTAACTTTGGTGTTTTGGGGGAATCTAGAAGTTTGTGCATTTCTTTTAGGTTTTCTAACTTAATGGAGTATAGGTTTGTAACAATATCTTCCTATACTGTTCTGAAATTCTTTGGTGTCTGTTGTAATGTCTCCTAGTGTAGCTCTGATTTTTTTTTTTTTACGTTCCTCTTTATTTGGGTGTACGGGGCTAAGAGTTATCAGTTTTGTTTATGTTTTCAGAGAACCAGCTCATAGATTGGTTGATTCTTTGTTTTTATTTGATTAATTTCTGATCTGCTTTTTATTATTTATTTCTATCTACTGGATTTAGGAATGGTTTGTTTTGTTTTTTCCAAATCCTTGAGTTTCATCATCAAGTAATTTATTTGTGCTCTTTCTGATTTTTTTTAATGTAGGGCCTGGAGGTATAAACTTCCCTCTTGAAACTGCTTTTAACGTGTACCAGATCTTGTATTCCTTTAATTTTTGTAGGAAATTCTTTTTTCTTATTTATAGTTTGTAAGGATCTTGTGAACTTTTAAATAATTAAATAAAATTTTTAAAAGAATCATTTTAATTTTCTAAGTGTGTATGTTTGTGTGTGTGTGTAGATATGTGTATGTATGTAAGGGTGTGTGCAGAAGCCAGAAGCGGGTATTAGGTCCTTTGGAGTGGGAGTTACAGGTGATGAGCTGTCTGATTTGGGTGCTGGGATATGAACTCTGACCCCCTGTAAGAGTAGCAAGTCCTCTCAAGATAGAGTCTTTTCCATCTACCCCTTAAAAATAATTTATCAATTTATTTTTTTAACATACACAAATACATAAGAGTCATACATTTTAGGGACATACCATGTGACTTCTTTTTATATATGCGTCACTTCTTCATGGTGGAAACACTGAATGTCCTTTCTTCCTGTTATTTGGGAAGATGGACTACATTGTCAGGGTGCAGTCACTTGCTGTGCAGCAGCATATCAGAACCTCCTCCTAACTGCCACTCAGGACCCATCGAGCTCCCTCTCTCCAGTCTCTTCTCTCTGGCACTTCCAGCTTCGAACACTCACCATTTCCACTGAACTCGCCCCGCCTCCTCGCCCCTCCTCCTTATCTTCCTCTGTCTTTGAGACAGGAGCTCACTATGTAGCCCAGGCTGCCCTCAAAGTCCTAATGATTTTCCTGACCCAGTGCTGGGACTATAGGTAAGTGTCATTACATTTGGCTAGGAGTTTGTGTTCTTTCCATATTTGTGTAGTAATCCTCTGTTAGAGGAGTAGCTGGCAGAGATTTTCTCCCATTCCTCAGGAGAGCTCCCTTTGCTTTATAGAAGCTTTTTCCTTTAATGCATTCTTGCTTGTCAAATTTTGTATTTATTTTCTGAACTATTGAAACCTAATACAGAAAAAAAAATCATCTATGTATGCCTACATCTTAGAGCTCATTCCATGTGTTTCCTTCTAGAAATTTCTAAATTTCAAGTCTTTTTTTTTTTTTAAAGACAGGATTTTTCTGTCTTTGAGAGCTTTGGATCCTGTCCTGGAACTGGCTCTTGTAAACCAGGCTGGCCTCGAATTCAGAGATCTGCCTGCCTCTGCTTCCCAAGTGCTGGGATTAAAGGTGTGTGCCACCACTGCCTGGCTAAATTTCAAGTCTTAATTAAGGCCTTTGATTCATTTTCAGTTTGTTTGTTTCTTTTTTCAGTATGAGATACAGAAGTCTCATTTCTCTAGTTTCTATGTGTGGATATCTGGTTTTATTCTTTTCTTTTTTAAAAATATAGTTCACAGTATTCTAGTCTCCTTCTGAGGGTTTCTGGAGGCATTATCTGTATTTTGGACTGAGGTAGAAGTGTGTGTGGAGACACATTTTAGGAAGGAAAATGTGCAATGGAAGGCCACAGAAAATAAGGGATAGTTAGTAAGGACAGACTGGGCCCGAGCAAGTGACCTCCATGGGAGCAGGCCCAGGCCAGCAACTTCTGAAGGACCAGGACCAAGCCAGCAACCTCCATGGGGCAGGCCTATTCCAGCAAACTCCGTGGAGCAGGCCTGATCCAGGGACATCCACGGGAGCAGGACCAAGCCAGCAACCTCTATCACATACTAGGAAACAAAGCAAACCTCAGTAGACACACACACAGACACAAAAAATTGAAATAACCCCCTGTATCTTATTGGATCATGATGGCTTAAAATTAGAATTCAACAGCAACACTTATTTCAGAAAGTCCACAAACAACATGGAAATTAAACAATGCTCCCCTGAATCACCATTGGGTCAAAGAAGAAATAAATAAATTAAAGACTTCCTAAAATTCAATGAAAATGATCACACAACATACCCAAATTTATGTAACACAATAAAAGCAGTGTTAAGAGGAAAGTTCATAACACTTAACACCTATATAAACAAGCTGGAAAAAAATCCCACACTGATAAGTTAACAGAACACCTGAAAGCTCTAGAACAAAAAGAAGCAAACTCACCCAGGAAGACTAGACGGCAGGAAATAATCAAATTGAGAGCTGAAATCAACAAAAGAGAAACAAAGAAACAATACAAAGAATCAACTAGACAAATAATTGATTCTTAGAGAAAATCAACAAACTAGACAAACCTTTATCTAAACTAAACCAAAAGGCCTGGAGAGAATATCCAAATGAAGAAAATAAGAAGTCAAAAGGGGAACATAACAACATACATGGAGGAAATCCAGAGAATCATTAGGCCATACTTTGAAAACCTGTACCCCCCAAAATTGGAAAATTTAAAGAAAATGAACATTTTTCTGGATAAATATCATTTACTAAAATTAAATCGAGGCCAGATAAGTAAATTAAACAGACCTATAAACTAAAGAAAACAGTTAAAGAAACAGTCATCAAAAGTCTACCAACCATAAAAAACCCTGGACCAGACGGTTTTAGCACAGAATTCTATAAAATTTTCAAAGAAGAACTAATACCAATACTCCTCAAATTGTTCCACGCAATAGAAACATGAGGAACATTGACAAACTCTTTTTACGAAGCTACAATTACCATGATATCCAAACCACACAAAGACATTACTAAGAAAGAGAATTACAGACCAAGCTCCCTCATGGACACTAATGCAAAAAATACTCAATAAAATACTGGAAACTGAATCCAAGAACACATCAGAAAAATCATCCACCATGACCAAGTTGGCTTCATCCCAGAGATTGCAGGGATGGTTTAACATATGAAAATCTGTTCATGTAATCCACCATATAAACAAACTGGAAAAAAAAACATATCATCCCATGGTGTAGGAATTCCTTCTGTATTTCTGTCGCTTTCATTGGTTAAATAAAGAGACTGCCTTGGCCTTTTGATAGGGCAGCCCTTAGGTGGGCGGAGTAGACAGAACAGAATGCTGGGGAGAAAGGAAGTGTGGCAAACGCCATGTTTCTCTGGCCCAAGATGGACACTGGTTAGACTCACGCTGGTAAGCCACATACTCGTGGTGAATACAGATTATTAGAAATGGGCTGAATCAAGATGTGAGAGTTAGCCAAGAAGAGGCTAGAACTAATGGGCCAGGCTGGTGTAGGAGGGTCTTCTGTTTGTATATTGCCCTCATTGGTTAAATAAAGAAAACTGCCTTGGCCTTTTGGTAGGACAGCCCTTAGGTGGGCGGAGTAGACAGAAGGGAATGCTGTAAGAGAGAAGGCAGTGTGGCAGAAGCAGACGCCATGCTTTTCCAGCACAAGATGGACACGGGTTAGACTCATGCCGGTAAGCCACCACTCAAGTGGCGATACACATTAATGGAGATGGGCTAAAATAATATGTGAGAGTTAGCCAATAAGGGGCTAGAGCTAATGGGCCAGGCAGTATTTAAATGAATACAATTTCCGTGTAATTATTTCGAGTACACACTGGGATCTGGGCGGGACAGAACAAGGGGCCCGGTGCCGGGAACACAGCCCGAGCCCCTCAATGCAACACCAGGCAGTATTTAAATGAATACAGTTCCTATGTAATTATTTTGGGCGTAAGCTAGCCTGCAGCCGGGAGCTGGGCGACGGGATGCCCGCAGGCCTTCTACTACAGTTGGCGCCCTGGGTGGCCGGGACCAAAAGCAGGTGCGCACCTCATTACTACAATCCCATGAGTTGCTGAAAAGCCTTTGACAAAATCCAACACCCATTCATGATAAAGGTCTTGGAGAGAGCAGGGATACAAGGAATATTCCTAAACGTAATAAAGGCAATATACAGCAAGCCAACAGCCAACATCAAACTAAATGGAGAGAAACTCCAAGCGATCCCACTGAAATCAGGAACAAGACACGGTTGTCCACTCTTCTTATATCTATTCAATATAGACTTGAGGTTCTAGTTGAACAATAAGATACCAAAAGGAGATCAAGGGATACAAATCGGAAAAGAAGAAGTCAAACTCTCACAATTTGCTGATAATATTATAGTTTATATAAGTGACCGCAAAAATTCTACGAAGGAACTCCTACAACTCATAAACTCCTTCAGTAACATAGCAGGGTACAAGATTAACTCAAAAAAATTAGTATATCCTTTATACAGATGATAAATGGGCTGAGAAAGAAATAAAAACATTGCCTTTCACAATAGCCACAAATAACAAAATATCTTGTAGTAACTCTAATCAAGCAAGTGGAAGACCTGTATGACAAGAACTTTAAGTCTTTGAAGAAAGAAATTGAAGAAGACACCAGAAAGTGGAAAGATCTCCTATGCTCTTGGGTAAGTAAAATTATCATAGTAAAAATGGCAATCTTACCAAAAGCAACCTACAGATTCAAAGCAATGCCCATCAAAATCCCAACAAAATATTTCACAGACCTCGAAAGAACAATACTCAACTTCATATGGAAAAGCAAAAAATCCAGAATAGCCAAAAACAATCCTGTACAATAAAGGAACTTCTGGAGGCATCAAAATCCCTGACTTCAAACTCTACTACAGAGCTACAGTACTGAAAACAGTCTTGTATTGGCATACAAACAGAGAGGAGTACCAATGAAACTGAATTGAAGATCCGAATATCAATCCACACACCTATGAACATCTGACTTTTGACAAAGAAGCAAAAAATATAAAATGGAAAAAAATCATATTCAACAAATGGTGCTATCATAACTGGATATCAACATGTAGAAGAATGAAAATAGATCCATATCTGTCATCATGCACAAAACTCAAGTCCAAATGGATCAAAGACCTCAACATAAAACCAAACACACTGAACCTCATAGGAGAGAAAGTGGGAGGTACACTTGAACGAATTGGCACAGGAGACCACCTTCTAAATATAGTCCCAGTAGCACAGACACTGAGAGAAACAATTAATACATGGGACCTCCTGAAACTGAGAAGCTTCTATAAAGCAAAAGACATGGTCAACAAGATAAAACAGCAGCCTACAGAATAGGAAAAGATCTTCACCAACCCCACATCAGACAGAGGGCTGATCTCCAAAATATACAAAGAACTCAAGAAATTGGTCATCGAAAGAGCAAAGACTCCAATAAAAAATGGGATACAGACCTAAACTGAGAACTCTCAACAGAGGAATCTAAAATGCCTGAAAGACATTTAAGGAAATGCTCAACATCCTTAGTCATCAGAGAAATGCAAATCAAAACAACTCTGAGATTCCATCTTACACCTGTAAGAATGGCCAAAATCAAAAACACTGATGACAACTTATGCTGGGGAGATTGTGGGGTAAAGGGAACACTTCTGCATTGCTGGTGGGAGTGCAAGCTGGTACAGCCCCTTTGGGTATCAGAGTGGCAATTTCTCAGAAAATTAGGAAAGAACCTTTCTCAAGACCCAGCAATACCACTTTTGGGTATATATCCAAAGGATGCTCAATTATACCACAAGGACATGTGCTCAACTATGTTCATAGCAGCTTTGTTTGTCATAGCCAGAACCTGGAAACAACCTAAATGCCCCCCAACAGAAGAATGAATAAGAAAAATGTAGTACATTTAAACAATGGAGTACTGCACAGTGGAAAAAACAATGACATCTTGAAATTTGTGGGCAAATGGATGAATTCAGAAAACATCATATTGAGTGAGGTAACTCAGACCCAGTAAGACAAATATAATATGTACTCACTTATAAGTGGCTTTTAGACATAAAGTAAAGAAAACCAGCCTACAATTCATAATCCCAGAGAACCTAGACAACAAAGTGGACCTTAAGAGAGACATATATGGCTCTAATCTTCATGGGAAATAGAAAACGACAAGATCTCCTGAGTAAACTGGGAGAGTGAGGATCATGGGAGAAGGTAGAAGGGGAGGGGTGAAGAAGAGAGGAGAGCAGAGAAAAATATATAGCTTAGTAAATACAATAAAAAATTAAAAATTTGTATTTTATGGTACACATGTACCACATTCTCTTTAGCTATTTATCAGTGGATGGTTTCTTAGATGACATCCATTTCTTGGCTATTGTAAACTACATAATCTTTATCATGCCAGTATCTTTTCCTGTGGCTATATACCCAGTATTGGAATTGTTGGATTTCATGATAGCTCTATTTTTGGTTTATTGTTGGAAAACCAGATTGTTTTCCATAATGGCTGTGATAATTTGCACTCTTATCTGTACAATCCAAAATTTCTCTTTTGCCCGTGTTCTCACCAACCTCTGAAACCTTTGTTTTGTGTGATAAAAGCAATTCTTTTTTTAAAAATATTTTTATGGTTTATTTAACTTTATTTTATGTGCATTTGGTGTGAAGGTGTCAGATCCCCCAGAACTGGATTTTCAGACAGTTGTGAGCTGCCATGTGGGTGCTGGGAATTGAACCTGGGTCCTCTGGAAGAGCAGTCAATGCTCTTAACCACTGAGCCATCTCTCCAGCCCCATAAAAGCAATTCTTTACTGTGTTTTTTGCTTTGCATCCTCCGGGTGCTCAGTGATCTTGAGTGTTTCTCATGCATCTACAGTTCGCATATGTAAGTGACTCTGAGTTGTTCAGCTTAGCAGAGTCCTGCAGGCCATCTGGGAGCACAGACAATGCCTCGGGCTGGAGGCATCCTGTTATGTTCTGGCTCAGCCACCAGGATTCAGTCAGAGCCAAAGCAGGGAGGGGCTGATGGTGAAGACACCAGAGTGAGAGCAGGGAGCTGCAGACCCAGGTGCTAGTGTAGGCCTGCCTTTTGCTTAGACTTGTTTCCTAAGTCAGTCTGAGATGAGGCTAGATTTATTTTGCCCTGCCCCTGGATCCCTGACTCCTTCCTCCAGCACTCCCTGCCCTGGAATGTCTGAAACTTGAGACTCTGGAAGCCAATAGTCCAATAGGAAAGCAGAAATGAGTCCCACCTCCTCCAGCTTAGCCTAGGACGGTTCAGAAAACTCAAACTAGCAAGATCCAGGTTGGCCTGCTCCGGATACCACCCAGCACCATGCCTGTGACACTGGGTTACTGGGACATCCGTGGGGTGAGTCAAAGAGCTACTGCTGGGTGGGACAGAGACATGGGGTGGGAAGCAGCTAGGGCTGACTTATAGCAGATAGATGGGGCTCAGAACTTGCTAGAAAGCTTTGCAAATCAGGGGAAACACAGGAGAGCTTGTGCTTATGTGGCCTGTGAGTGAGCTTGTGGGGAGACTGCAGGTGTATGGGGGAGGTTCACCAAGAGGTGGCTAAGAAAGACTGTCAGAGTCCCCCCGTCTGTGACCTGTCATATGTAATCTTTCCAGCTGGCTCATGCCATCCGCCTGCTCTTGGAGTACACAGACACAAGCTATGAGGAGAAGAGATACACCATGGGGGATGGTGATTACACGCTGGTGCTCAGATCGGGGCTCCCCTGCTCACTGGTGTCCAGTAACACTTGTCTGACTCCCTGTGGCTCAGTTCTACAGGGTTTCTCAAGTTGGATTTAAGGCCTGCCCCTTCTAGAAACCTCCTTGAATTTGGTCTTTCAGTGGAGGGCAGGGTTACCTTCTATAGTAATTGGATGACGTTCTCCTCTAGGGCTTGTTTAAATGTCTTGTAAATCTCAGAGATGTAGTGCCCACAGTCCTTACAAGCATCCTACACCCTTGGGGTGTACAAAACTGGGTCAGGCTGCTGCAGACCTCCTTCTTCTGGCGGGGGGGGGGGTGTCTCATGCCTGACTCCTTGGAAGGGTCTCTAGAGAAGGACTCTGGGTCACTGGGGTGCTTTCTTTTCATATCTTGTCACAACAGCTCCCGACTTTGACCGAAGCCAGTGGCTGAGTGAGAAGTTCAAGCTGGGCCTGGACTTTCCCAATGTAGGTGCAGGGAAGGGAGGTTTGGGGAAGGCATGGTGTCCTCACCTCATCTCCTTGTCTGGCTGAGGGGGGTTGGGGTCAGCACATCAGCTCTCCTGCTCCTGTTCCTGGCGGCTGCACAGTGTGATGGGCTGTGTCCCAGCTCTTCCATTCAGTGTGCACTGTGTTCATTGGTGGCTTCCCATGCCAGGCACCCTGAGTGCCAGGCCCCTTTCTCAGGGAAGTGATGATGAGACCTGTATCCCACCTGACTGTCCCTGCTTGTCTTTTCAGCTGCCCTACTTAATTGACGGGTCCCACAAGATCACACAGAGCAACGCCATCCTGCACTACATTGCCCGCAAGCACAACCTGTGTGAGCGGGACTGGTTGAAGGGAGGGGACAGAAACCATCCTCTTGGCTTGCCTGGGGGCAGGATGCTGAAGGTGACTCTGTGCTGCTTGTGCTGCAGGTGGGGAGACAGAAGAGGAGAGGATTCGGATGGACATTTTGGAGAATCAGGCTATGGATACCCGCATACAGTTGGCCATGGTTTGCTACAGCCCTGACTTTGTGAGTCCCACCACCTCTGAATCGGAACTCGCCCTGT
>PVIU01023252.1:0-27849 GCA_004026605.1 Ondatra zibethicus | reverse complement strand
AAAGGGGGATTCTGTAAGAAATTGGGGCAGACACAGGCACAAAAGCTCTACCCCCGGGGAGGTTTCATTTGTAATTTTGGCAGTCCTGCCCTGCTGCGGTTTGCAATTCCTTTCTTTGCATGCTGCTATATTCCCTTGGTCCCCTCAGACCCTCACAAAATCTGATGAATCCACACAAACGTAGATCTGCCTTTGTCAAATGAAGTAAGGGATGGGGCCTGTCTGCCCTCTCTCTCTCTCTCTCTCTCTCCTGAGATGGGAGGAGGGAGCAGAACTGGCCTGGAAACCTCAGCCCACTATTGCCAACCGTTGTCATCGGCAAGGAGAGTGGGCACCTTCCATGGGGCAAAGTAGGACACTTCCTGGAGCTGCTGCAGGGAGCTGTTAGGTGACCACTAAGGAGCTGAATTGGGATGGTGGGTTTTTTTGTTGTTGTTGTTGTTTTGTTTTGCTTTTCTAGAATACCAAACACAGGTGGTTCTTAAGGAAAGAAACTTTATCCTCGATTTGACCTTCTGAAGATGAAGACACAAATTCCTCAACAGTCCTTCCACTGAGAAGTAAGGCTTACAGTTTCCTTCCCGAGGCTCTGAGTTGATGCTGTGTCTGCCTTGACCAATGCAGTATAGTTGAACTAATGTTATATGCCTTCCAAGGTCAGGCCACACAGGGTCACACAGCCTCCACCCTTCTCACAGGAATTCTGATTTACTCAGAGACACAGTGCAGAGGTCCCTTAATGGAACTGTCATGTCAGCCAAGCCCAGGAATGAGCTATTCAAGTGAAGGCCCTCGGTGATTCCAGCTGTCTGTCCCACATGTGGCCCCAACCATTGCTGAGCAAATGTAAGCCATGCCCGCTGGGCCCTACCCACACTTCTGGCCCATAGGATCTGTGTGACAGAGTGGCCACTGCTTTTGGCATGGACTTCAGGCATGATTTGACAGATAGCAGTAGATAACTAAACCACGTGAGCCAAGGATGTGATTTACCCACTTGCCCTCTCTGGTTCCCTGAGGTTCACATTCTCTGCTCTGTTCACTTATTCAAACCCTAGAATATTATCCTGGTTTAGCCAGTCACATGTACCTATCTATGCTAAAAGTGTACAGTTTGGTTGCATCTATTTCCGGTGAAATGGGGCCTGCTGATTAAATTTCAAGTCACCCTGTGAAGGCTAAAATCAGTGCATTGGTCAGGCCAAGGCTCAGAAAGCTTGACATGGCTCTAACATTCTACTGAGGAGGAACTTAGGCAAAAATCAGGCTGAAACAACCCCTAGATTTTGACCAATGGTCCTTAAGTCAGGATCAAGTACCTGAGCAAGCCTCAAATGCATTGGCAGTCCGTGAGCTACAGTAGTACAAGATGCAGGATGACAACTGACAGCTAATAAGATACATTCTAGTCTCACTAGACAGACTGAAGGGGGCAGACAAACACATACGCCTGTGGTAGGGAAGTGTTTGAGAGTTGACAGTGGATGGGAGATAAGTAAAGAACCAGAGAAAGCAGGAACTAGAGTTCTAAGACAGTGAGAGTCCCGAGGAAGAGCAGTTGAGTAGACAAACGACGGGAGGAAGCAGGGGCTAGCGCACACCAAAGGAAGGGCAGCCAAGTCTATTGCTGATTGGGAGCAGGTGGGCCAGAGAGGACTACCAGTGAGTGGGTGCCGAGGGCAAAAGGAAGTTATAAGTACCACGGGGTACTATAGTGCAACTTGTCCCCATCAATATAAATTTGCTGTAATAAGGAAACCCAGGTGGGCAGTAGGTAGTGCCACATTTTTAGACACTGCTTCTAGGAATCAGTCATAGGACACTAGTCGAAATTTGCTTTAGATGCCGTCAGGGCTCCCCAAGCCCATCTTCCTGTTGGGACCATTGTCTGGGCTGAATTCACACAGAGCTGTGAGTTCCCAGGAAGCAGCTGCTGCGGCTGTATCACCCAGCCTGCGAGCACTTCTTTTCATCTTCGCTTATCTTGTTTCTCAAACCCAACATAAGACCATCACACAGTGGTCCACGGAAGAGCCACAGGAAGCTCTAGGTCACTCCTCAAAGCCATCTTTCAGTGACATCATCAGAACAGAGTTGGGCCAATTGATCCCCCAGAGAGGTCGAGGGGAAGTCTTGCGGAGTCAGCGGTTAGCATGAATAGACTTATAGAAGGATGAGGAACTGAGCTCACACTGACACCTCAGAATCTGGACCAGCTCATCTCCAAAGATTTCCCATAAACGGTATCCCAACACATCCATAAAATAGCCTTGGCCTTCCACCAGAAGCTTTAGATAAGTGTTAGCGGAGCCGAGGCTGGAACAGAGAAATGCGCTTCTCACTCTGAGGCCCACAGTGCAGTCATGGTGGGTAGAGCGTGGGCATTCTCCTAGACTTGCCAAAGAAGAATCCACCCATGTGCTGCCCTCTGTTCCGTATTATCTAATAGAACCCACACTGACTTCACTGGGCCAACTTCCTTCTCCCTCTGGCCCCGGGCAGAAAATGAACGATGTGGCCCTTTTCCAGACACTATTGTTTGGCAGCCACACACCCCTCATAAAAGAAACCAGTCCCTCAGTCTGAGGACAACGTGGGGGTGTCTATTAATGCTCAGCTAATACCAAAGAAGGGTCTGCCCAGACATAGACCTAACTGACCAGTCATCTTCACGTGAGCGAGAAGTAGAATTCTCAGAGTAGACCCGACATTGTCAGGGTGGTGCATACACGGGAGCCTAGCAAGCAAAAAGCAATCCCTGTCTCCTCACGTGCCGTGTTTCCATGAAAAACATGATTTAATAATAACAAATAGGTGCCGAGGGAAACGGAGCAGGGAGGGGTTTTACATGTGCAATAGAGAGGATTAGTGGTGATTAGCGGGGACAAAGAAAGGGCCAGTTAATGTTTTGGGCAAACAAGGAGAGTTGACAGGTGCAGGGCGTGCTGTGTACACACAGTGGCAGCCAGAGTGATGTGGCTTCCACACAGCAGCAGGTTTAGAAACATAAGATTTCCTCCCCCAGCTAATTAGCGTGGGTTCGTCAGTCCTCTGGCAACAGCATGCCCTTTAGTAATGTCCTCGGAGGAAATGGAAAGTCTGCCCCCATTTCCATTGTGCTTTCATTGACATTTTCTTTGCCCTGAATCTGACCCTGGCAAGGTGCTGTGTATCTCAGATACACTTCAGCCATCGAGACCCGAGACTAAAGAAGTTGGAAAGGAAGCTGTGTGGGGCCTCTCTGTGTATGTGTGTGTGTGGTGGGGGAGGGAGTCGGGGGTCAAGGGCTGGGCAGTTGGAGGCCCATGAATTGCTCTCAACAAAAGTTTCCCTACCTGGTGTTCCTCTGTACTTTCCCTTCCTCATGATGGATTATCTGATATGCCCTGTTTTAGGAAACAGAAACCTGCTTTGGGTGGGAGGTGGCTTGAGAGCTCACACTGTAGAGGTTGCAGGCCCCTCTGAACTCCAGGTAGGAGGGGCTCATGGCTCCACTCTGTTCTGGCTCCTGTTGGGACCTAGACATTTCTTCCTGGAGGCCCCCCTTTGCTCTTTTCCTCTCTGTAAAGGCATCCACACCACACCTAGTTAACTTCTTTCCTTTTCTAATGGCAGTACCAGGTACTGTGGTTTGGCTGTTGAGTGTCCTGCACAGGCTCATGGGTTTGAGCTGTTGGTTCTCAGCTAGTGGCAGTGGCCTGGGAGTCAGGGGACTCTTTAGGAAAGGCCTCACTAAAAGTGAGTCACTGGAGGATGACCTTGAGGGGCACACTTCAACTCACACTCTGACCCAACCTTTCTGTTTCTTGATCTTCTGAGATACAATAAGCCTTGCCATAAATCCCCTGCCATGATTGACTGTGTTTCCTTAAACTGTGAGCCAGATCCTCATTAAGTTGCTGCTATGGGGTATCCTGCCACTGTGTCACACGCTGGGCAGTGAACCACTGGATTCCAGGCAAGCACTGGACCACTATGTTATCCCTCCAGTTCCTTTATACTTTTTGCATGGAGAAGGGTCTATATTGATTAAGCTGGCCTAGAACTCCCAAGACTCCCATGTCAGTCTCACAAGTGCTGAGACTAGAGACTGCATGGCACTGTGCCTGACTCTAAAGAGTGCATTTCAGTTGTCTGATCCTTTTTTTCCCCCTTTGCCATGGTAGATATTGAACTAGGGCCTCATGGATGCTAAGCAAATATTCTACCACTGAGTTACACCTCAGATTCAACTGCTGCTATCAAAAGGGAGGGGCTCTCTTCCAGGAAGGAAGCTCCTGCTTATAACAGATACTTCCACGTGGTAGCATCCTCTTTGTTTGTTTGTTTTCCTCCCAAGGCCAGCAAGGGTGCTTTTCTTAGCCTGTGGCATTTAAGGCACAGAATATCCAGTACATCCTCCTGGATTTTGCTAGAAGCAAGGCAATTGTTCTGTAATTTGCTCTCTACCCTCAGGCTTACTGTCTTCTAGTCCTTTCTATCACCTGCCTAGCCCAGCTTCTTTCTGGAGCACCTCAAGTCTGCCCAGTGTTCATGGTTCCACTGGGCCAGCTCTGACTCATCTCAAATGGTGATTTAGATCATCTGTATCTACAGTGGGCAGCAAAAAGAGACTCCTTAGGAAGTGAGGCAGCAGCCCACAGCAGATGTCGAAAGCCCCCTGGGGATAGATGCTCAGGGCAGCTGGCCTAAGGGAATCACATTCTGACTGCTACATCTAGGAAGGATGAAGTGAGAGAAATAAAAGAGGCAGAGTAAATGAAAATGGCTGGAGACAGGCAAATGAGAGTGCATCTTACAGCATTAAGCCCCCAAGACTCCAGCTTCAGAGAAAAAATGGATCCCTTGGATTTCACCATCAGATATGGTGCACCTCTATTCCTTCAAGGTTATTGTGTTTCTACCTCAAACAAAGGTCCCACCTAGATTCCGGTCAGAGAGTTCTGCTCTCTCAAGGTTATTGTCAGCAGGTGTGGCTAATATCCAGACCTTGTATTTCAGGAATATAGGAACAGGTGTGTTCCTACCGCAAACAAAAGTCTAAGAATTCAACTAAGGTTCCAGTTCCTTTAAGGAGAATATTGGATTCCACCCAGGGAGTGGTCTGCCTACAGAATGTTTTGGTCTAGGGTGTGACCATGACTTGTTTTGTTATAGCAACAGAATATTTAACTGTGGACATAGCCTGTGACCTTCAACTGGTCTGTTCATTTCCTTGTACCACATTAATGCAGTTTTTTTGTCTTACTCCTACCTTTTGGGGTCAGCGGTATTTTAAGTAATTAGAAATTTAACACAGGCGATTTTCAGTATTCACTATGCTTTTCTGTCTTACTATTTTCTGTCTTCACATCCTTTACTAATATTCCTAAATCCCCATGCCCCTACCCTAGAAAGTGGTATTTTTGTCGAGGCTGGTCCCTGACATAACTCCATCTCTACAGCACTTCCAACCCCTGCTCCCTTACCCCCTTGGGAACCTCAGCCCCAACAGCCTTTCGCCAACTCACAGGCTCCAATGCAGAGTAAAAGATCTGGATGAGGCAGGGTCCCTTTTGTCAGGGTTAAAAATCCACTGGAGATTTTCATAGTCAGGAGACAGTACAGGGCAATTAGAGTCCAACTTCAAATTCCCTTCAAATTCCCACATCTTTATTCATGTTCTTATAGTCCAATTTTGTGCTTAGAGTTTTAAAAAGCTCACAATCAAATTACATGGATCCATTTATGTTGAAAGAGCCCTCGTCTCAGTACTAGGAGAGCAAAATGGGAGCCTTACTTCTCCGTCCAGCTCTAACAGACTTCTACACCACCATACTCCAGACATGGAGACGACCCTTGCAGGTGGGAGTGATGCTACAGCCCTGAGAGACATCCAATAACAACTCACATCTACAACTGCCTGTGGTTCGCATATATAATCTCTATCTCTATTTCCATCTCACTTTTACAGATGTAGAACTAATTTCTTGCCTGGGGAGATGTCTCTTTTGGTAAAGTGGCTGCTACACAAGCTTCAAAAACTAAATTCAATCCCAAACACTGATACCAAAGATTTGGGTGTGGTTGTGCAACCTTGATGTGGGATTTCCCTCTGTATGCTGTGAATATGTTTTATTGTCATTGGTTAATAAAGAAACTGCTTTTGGCCAGTGGCTTAACAGAGTAAAGCCAGTGGGAAAACTGAACAGAGATGGAGAGAGAGAGAGAGTAGCCGGGGTCGGGGAGATGCCATGTAGCAGCTGGAGGAGAAAGATGCCCATGTGCCAGTACTGGTAAACCATGAGCCTCATGCTAAAATATAAAATAATAGAAAAGGGTTAATTTAAGATGTAAGAGCTAGCTAGAAATATGCTTCAGCTATTGGCCAAGCAATATTTTAAGTACTACAGTTTCTATGATTATTTTGGGTCTGGGCAGCCCAGAACAAACAAGCAGTCTCTGCCTACACAAGCTGGTTAAACACAGCATGTGGATGGCAGAGGCAGGAAGATCCCTAGAGCTCATTCACTAGCTGCATCTGTGAGCTCCAGGTTGAATAAGAAAATCTGTCTTGAAAAATAAGATGGAGAGGATGATTCACCAAAAAAAGATACTTTCTGCTAAATCTGACACCCTGTGTTCAATCTCCAAAACCCACATGGTAGCAGGAAGGCTCCATCCACAAATTGTACTGACTTCCACATAGCACTTGCATGCTCACAGTTGTGTGCACATGCGTATATACACACAAACACACAATTAAATTCAATAAACAAATAGAGAAATGTAGTAAAATACAATAAGGTGGAGAATGGTTGAGGAAGTCACTCAATGTTGATGCACACATACAAGCTTACATATGTGCACACTAGTGTGCACATAGTGTTGTAAAATGGTATGGGAGAGACCTTGGTGGGCCAAGGGCAATGCAGTGGGTGAGAGCCCACAGCAGCTTGGGGACAGACACACTATGCAGACAGAGATTATGTGAGAATTTTATTGAGATAAAGGGAATGGGGGAGGGAGCAAGAGAAAGAGAAATACAGAGAGGAAGAGGAAGAAAAGGTAAGGATCAGCCTTCCTCTTCAGAAAATCAGTGAGAAAGAGAGAGTAGGAGTAGGCAGAGCCTTTTGCATCTGTGTGCATGCTCTAGTGACACAGCAGCCAAAAGACCCTGGGCTAGCCAGGGTACTGCCTGGGTTCATCCCACCAGGTGACAGGGGCCAGCATAATGCCTGAATCCTAACATTCTCACCTTTTTCTTATTATAAAAAGGTGGGGAAATTAAAGGAGAGAGCAGGTGGGACAAGGATGAGAGCACGTTCTCAAGACTGCTTCCTGCTGATCTGGGGTGTTGACCATCTTTGGGGGACCTGAGAAACCTGAGATACTGGCCAAGACCTGGGGTAGCTGGTGATTTCACTGATGTGCAGGCTCTGTAGAACTGTCTGTGTCTCTTAGACATGGCAAGGTGCTGGCAGAGCAGAGGACAAGGTTAAGTTTGGGGAAAAAATTTTCTTTAGGTCCTGGCAATTGAAGAAGCAGGTATGTCAAGACCAGGTAAATGGGGAAGGCTTGGGCTGCTTAGGGCCTGGTAATTGAGGGAGGGATATATCTGACCTCTTTGAGGTAAATCCTCCAAGTCGACTCCCTGGAACTTACAAGAATCCTTTAAGTTTGTAAAAATATAAGTTTTAGACACATTAGCATTTTCACTGTTTATAATCTGTACTGAAATTTACATTGTATGAACAGCAGTATATTTATGCCAGAAATAACTGTGACAAATGTTTTTTGTACAATGAAAAGTATCTTTGAGGTCTATAGTTAGGAAACTACCAAAGGGATTTTAAAATCTTAAACTTGTGGCTATGATGATAGTGGTAGAGTATGGTATTTAGTACTCTGTCAGAGGTGGATTAATAGCTTTTTAGAATTTTTTTGATTAGTATTAAGACTATTAACAGTAACATAATGAGAGAGAGAAATCTGATAACCTGCATTTGCAACAGGACAGATGGACCATGTCTGTTTTGGACAAAGTCCTCTTCCTTTACCCAAATTTTCCCATCTTTGGAAACAGGCATTAACACATGCCAGCTCCTGTCTTAGGCATCTGGGAAAGAAGAAGCTTTAAACCTGTCATTGACTGCTGGTCTCTGTAAAGAAAAGGGATTAGTAGAGAGAAATATACTTTCAGGCCCTGTGTCTCCATAGCCACACCTTTTGTCAGGGTAAATCATAATGCTTTATGAATAATTATGCTCCCAAAGGCTATAGTCTCCTATTTTAAAGGAGAATAGAATCGCCCAAGTTGAAAATGTTTCTTCCGCTGGTTCAGAGCACCACTTAGATCTAATATTCTCAGCATATGCATCAACTCCCAACATTCACTGTCACAACCTCTTTTCAGTAATTGCCAATAGCAACAAGTTAAAATCATAATTTTTCCACATCATCGGTCAATACCAAATCTCCAATTATCTTTTTTTGTATCATAGTTTGTATTGTCGGTCAGTACTGACTCTCCAATTATCTTTTTTTGTATCATAATTTTATATTTTGTCGGTCAGTACCGACTTTTTAAATTTTTTTTTGGTCAGTACCGACTTTTTAGCACCATTGGTCAATACCAAAATTTTTCTCATCATCTTATATGCAGTTGTAAATATCAGGTCATTACCAGTAAGAGTATAATACCATTTGCTGTTATCAAATACCATTTTCAGTCTCTGAGCAACTGTTAAGCCCTTAGTCTGTCCTCTTCTTAAGTGAAGAGGGGTTTTAATCATTCTTTATTTTGTGTCTCTCTTTCCCTAAGGGAAAAGCTTAGGTCTTAGTTCTTAGGTTTAATATTTTAATCAAAAATGAGTTCTGTGTCAGTCTGCATCTCAGTTCTGAAGCAAACAGGTTTCAAACCACTGCAAGCTGCAGATATCAAAGTGAAGTCATCTCAGCAAGGGTCTCTTTATCTGAAGTCTCTGGAGGCAGAATGGCACCCTGCAGTGTAGTGTGGCAGCAGCTACACTCCTCTCTGTGGGGGCTGGGTAAACTGGATTACCGTTCCTCCTTCAGCTCTTCTTATTCCATTTCTCCTGCTGGGCAGTTATCAGCTATGCTGTCCTTAGGTCTGCTGTCCTTCTGTTGAATGTATCAAATCAGTCACTCTGGAAGCCATCTCACCTGGTTTTCATCCTGGGAAAAAACACAGACATGCACTTGACCCCATATTAATATGGGATCTGGCCCTTTCCATATTCTAGTGGTCCCTCCACTTTGCTTTAGCAAAGGTGGTCTTTGTACTATTATGCCACAATCTGTCCGCTGCTGACCACTCATGGACATCCGTATTTAGAAAGTTTAGCGTAAACAATGCATGATTGAAGGCATTGTGTGGCGTCTGAGGATACAACTCCCCTGTCTTTATCTTTTGGAGTTGTGTTTTTAAGGAGCTATGTGCACTCTCCACAATTCTTTGCCCTTGAGGATTGTAAGGAATACCAGTCTTATGAATGATATCCCATTGAGTACAAATTTTTTGAAAAGCTTTGTTAACATATCTGGACCCATTGTCCATGCTGTCCTCAGGTCTGTTGTCCTTTTGTGCTGCTGTTTGCTAGTGAAAGAGATGAAGACTCCCTTTCATGGCCTGGATCATTATTCTCTGACCTGTTGTAACTGCTCTGTTCTGAAAGAGTATCTAGCAACTCCTCAGGTGGAGCAGATGGAACTATCTCCTGCTGGTCAGGATTTAAATCCAACCTTTCCTGTATTAGCATCCAGAAATAAGGTGTATCTTCTGGGATGCTTTCTGGTCCATAATTACAATAATGTTGTTGGACTCTCATTCCTACTTCTTTCCATATGGCTATGTCTAAAGTCCTACGCTGGGGAAACCGAGGGTATATCTCCTCTATGAATTCTAAAAATTCTTGTATCTGATGCTGCTGTACTCTCTCTCCTCTGTCTTTTAAAATATCATTAATCAACTGCATAGCCATTTAATTGCTTTCTCCTTGTCCCATACTTCTATATTTACAAATTTTACTCCCAATATTACTGTCCCGCTATGTTATCTAATCACATATCCACTGATTTTTTTCTTGCGGTTTCTCAAGTCTGGTCACTTCTTCCTTGTTTTTTGGGGTTCATGGATCAGCCTCACATTCTCCTTCATCCTTTCTCCAGCTTTTCTCAGAGTTCAGCAGTCAGCACCATGTTCTCTCTCCTACTTCTTGTCCTTTCTCACGGTCTTTATCCACGTTGCCTCTTGGGGTTCAGTGGTCAGCCCCACATTGGGTGCCATTATGTTGGGGTCTGTGGCCCCAACAGAGATACTATTACTTTTCCCTAAATGTACTGGTACAGAGGCGCGAGGAATAACAAGATATAGTCACATAGCCATAATGGAAGGGCATCTCAGGCTTCATCCATCCTGAAGATCTACCCATGTTTATTATTCAAAACACCTTTTATCCCTCCCGCCACGTAAACCAAGGTGGATACTCATTAATATCTCTTTCTGGGGCTACTGAAACACCTGAAACTTAATTCACCAGCTTTGGAATCAACACTTTTTCACAGGCGATCTACATAATAATAAAGGAGAAGGAGCCATGCATCCTGGCCTTTGTCAGGTGGTTGGCTTGTTTTGCAGGATTGCAGCTGCCTCGGAAATTAAGCATGTCCAGAGAGCCTGCCTGTAAATATTTTGTATGAAATATGGGCCCCACACTTAAGTCACTTTCTTATACATTGAGACATTCTTAGATCCTCACATCTTAAGCTTTGTATCTTAAAACACCTTTTATTTAAACAAAGGAATGGTAAGAAGTTATACTGAAATCTATTTTGAGAGTTTGTCCCTTTTAAACTGGCAAACCTACCTGATGTCAAACTGCATCAGAGTTTTTGAGAAGGATAAATTTTACCTGAGTTATTGATTAGAAGACTGACAGAGACTTGCTTGACTGGCTAACTAGACAGGCATCCAGGGTCCTCCATGGTCGTTGAAGACAGGTCTTAGGGCAACACCACCTAGCAGAGGTGGGCCTGCAAGGCCCCAGAAGATCCTGTGGATTAGGAGTTTGTAGGAAGACCATCCTACTTTACCCTAGGCAGTCAATTCCTCAGTGTCCTGTTTTGCATGGTCTGCAAAGGTCTTTGCAGCAGTTGAGGTGAAAAGCAGTTTTGCTCAATGGCTAGTGCTGTTACTTATGGAGAAAGTTGCGGGTGGAGTTTCTTCTGTTCCTATCCATATTCTTTGGAGGACATAGGGGTGCCACCAGGAGCTAATCTGTCTCTCTGTTATAAAACTCTTTTAATAACTAAACATTTTAAATGCCATATTCTCTATATCTCTGAGCATTTGAGGGCTGTCTATTGGGCATATGTGAGTAGACAAACTCTGTCTTTGTTACTTGTCTTAAGCACACTGGTGCCTAGGTAAGGCTTTATCACTATAAATAACTGCATAGTACTCAGCATGACCACAATTGAAGAGCTTGGGCATTTATAAGATGACTCTTAACTTGGATTTCTCAACAGTCTACAATAGGTTTGCAACTTCCATACGATTAGGACTTTACATTGCATTCCTGTCAGGTTTAGTATTAAAAGGAATGATTTTGAATTGAAGCTCCATTAGTGTCAAACCTTTTAATGAGCTCAGGAAAGAAATCAAGATAGCCATTCTGTGGGTATCAAACATATGTTGTTTCTTACTTAAATTCTCTAGAAGCTAGGTGCTGAACACTTGGCAAAGACATAAGTATTTAGCTTTTGTTAATCTGAAAAAGATCTCTATAACCTTAAATCTTTATCATTATATGTAGAGTATATTTTAAAGCAGAGCTGAATCACCTATGCAGTATGTTGTAACAGATATAATGATATATTTTATCATCATTTCAAAGTACATACCAATTTAAGGTTTTGATACTTGTTTTCTTAGTCTAGAAGGAGGTTCAATGAAGAGAGCTCATTAGGACTATTCAAAACATTTTAAAAACAATAATTATGTATGCCCATACACAAAGTTGAGTTTATATTGTATACAGACATACACACATACAGAGTTAAAGCTAGCCTACATCCATACATAAAGTTAACTCAAAAGTCACATGCATACATACACACACATATTAAACAGGAATTGAGTACAATAAGAAGAGAGGGAAAAGCGGTGTGCGCTGCGTGAGACAAAACTTGTTTTGCCATTTCTGATTCTTACAAAGCAGACCCAGCTGCCTGCACTAAATGAAAGGCAAATCAGATTTGTTAGTTACAGGCAAGTAGGATCCCTGTGTGAAATGTGTGCTCTGGTGGGCCCTACTAAAAAGCACATCACTGTGCAAACACACCACATGCAATACAATCCGTAAGAGGAATTTAGAGACAGAGACATAAGTGAAAGATGAGATGAGGCAAAGCACATCCTTGGTAGAGATGGTGACTAGGCTACCTGACCTGCCCCTTTTGCCCTTACTTAAGATGGTAGCAGTCACATGGTTACTCTTAGCAAAGATGGAGGTTAGGTCATCTGTCCTGTCCTTAACCAAGATGTTGCCAGGCACTGAGAAACCACGTTTTTTAGAGCAGTTGTACAAATTTTTAAATAGACCCAATTAATAAGACAGACATGCAGAATGTGTAAAACATACATCTGAAACAGTCAGAATCACACCCGTGTGGCCACATACAGAGCATATACCACATTCTTTCATACGTGAAGCAGACTGGAAACATTCTGAGCCTACACTGCCAGCCTGTAGCCGGTGGGAAAGAGGGACCTGTGACCCTGGGGCTGGATGGCACAGCAGCAACAGGCATTTTGAACAGGAGAGTGAAACAGAATGTTTCCAGGTGGGGGGAGGATCCTGCTGTAATGATCTGTCCTGTCCCTTTAAGAGACAAGCACTGCCCACTCCCCCCTTCTGCCATGCAAGCAGATCTTTTTTCTGCTTCCAGCCTGTGCTCTCTCTGCCCCTGTCTCTCTTCTGAAGAAGCAGCTGTGGCACCATCCCCCACACCCCCATACCAGGGAGAAACACACTGAGTCGGGAGTCTGTCGAAGCAGGATCTCATTTTATTACATCAGGCAGGAACTTATACAGAGCTGAGATACAGGGTGGGAGTCTTGGGATGGGGTGAGGTGGAGTAAGGAATAAGGGCCAATAATATTCTGCCATGTTAGCAGTGGCTGAGCAGAAGCAGGTTTAGGTCAGACTGTGCTGAGTCACTCATATGCAGAAGTTATGGCCAGAGACAGATCACCAAGCTCAAATTAGGCTGAAGAAGCTACACTGGGCCTCATGAGACCCAATACCTCCCTCCCTCCCTTTCTCTCTCTCTCTCTGTTTCTTTCTCTCTCTCTTTCTCTCTCTCTCTCCCTCTCTCCCCCTTCCCTTTCCTTCCATAAACCACTGAATAAACTATACCCAAATCCTCTCTCTGCATGGCGTGTCTATCCATCATTGTCTCTCACCTTCCATGGCTCCTCATGGGACCCGGCAGCCCCTCATGGCTCACTGCATCCCTTGGGGAACAGAGGCACTTTTATCTAAACCATTACACCTGCCCCAGACAGGCTTAGCTACAGTGGGAGGCAGCAGGAAGCCACTGCTGAGGCAGGCAAAAACAAGAGGCAGACAGACCAGCAAGGAGAACAGGGGAAAAAATAGAGGCCATACTCCCAACTGGCAAAATGTAGAGTGTTGATAAGCAGCCATGTGGTTTGATTTCTGGGGTGGGGGTGCAGTTTCCATGAGTGAGGTAGGGAAGATCCTAAGCCTGTAGTCTCCAACATTCCAGAGAATAAGGGAGAGCCAGATTGATTGGTGCAGGCTGCCTTTGAGGTCCATCAAGCACAATGGCAAGGGCCAGGTCTCCAAGGCCCAGACCATGGATGCCCAGTACTGTGTCTTTCAAGCTCTTTTAAACAAAGCCAGTGTAATGGTAAAAATAAAATGCTGAAGAATCCCTGAGTAGCGCAGTGACAGAAACACTGCAGGTTCCCAAGTGGCGGCAAACAGCAGGCCATGTGGTGACAGGCAGGGGGCAGTGGGTCCTAAAGCAGCCAGTCCCAGGCAGGGACTGCACACGAGACCACGCCACAGGTCTCTGAAGGTGGCTGGTCTCAGGCAGCGGGTAAGAGACAGAGGGATAGGCACGCCATGCAGAGTGAGGTTGGATATTTATTTAGTGGGTTATGGAAGTATGGAAGGGAAGAGGGAGAAGGAGAAGAGCACACATAGAGAGAGAGAGAGAAGGAGAGAGAGAGAGAGAGAGAGAGAGAGAGAGAGAGGAGAGAGACAGAAGCTGCTTCTTCAAAAGGGAGACAGAAAAGGAAGAGACTCAGGCTGCAAGCAGCAAGGAAGATCTGCCTGCTTCAGGGGATGGGAGAGGAAGTGGGCATGGCTTGTCTCTTAAAGAGACAGAACGGATCATTCCCATCTCTTTTTATAATAAAAAGTCAAGAGGTTAGGCATCACAGGTTAAGGGAATTGGGGCAGCAGATTCTAAAGACTGCTTCCTGCTTATTTATGGGCGTTGTCTTGGGGGGGGAACCTGAGAAATCTGTGTGCTGGTCACATCCAGGTCTGCTTGTTCCTGTCCGGTGTTTGTGGTATAGAAATGTCTGGTGTCTCTTACACCTGTTTAAGGTATTGGCAGAACAGAGGATAAAGTTAAATTAAAGGGAAAAAAATTAGAACCAGAGAATTGAGGGGAGTAGATCTGATCTGTTTAAGGTGGATCCTTTAATTCGGCTCCCTGGAACTCACAGGAATTTTTTGGGTTTGTGAAAACAGAAATTTTAGACATATACATTGTATAAACGGTAGCATATTTATGTCAGAATGACTGTGACAGATATTTTTGCACAAAGAAAAGTATCTTTAAGACTATGAAACACAGAGGGAAAGAGAAATTTGATTGCATGCACTTGTCCTCACACCTTTATTACTTGTAGGTACACACCTTAATAACTTGTATTTGTATTTTACTGAAATTTGTTTAATGAGGTTGTCCTTTTAAACTGACAAAACCTCTCAACTGTCAAACTGCATTAGAGATCTTTGAGAAGGATAAAATTTTACTTGAGTTACTGATTAAAAAATGACCGAGAACTTACTTGGTTGGCACCTAGAGCTACTCTTTAGGGTCCTCCATGGTTGCTGAAGGTTGTATTTGCCTTTTGCTGTTTAGCTCAGGGCCTGCCAGGTTCCAGATCCTGTGGGCTAAGAACTCTGTAGAAAGATAAGCTTACCTTGACCTGAGCAGCTAGGCTGTCGATTCCAGCGATTCTGTCCACATCTGAAGATCTTCAGTTTAGATGAAAGGCAGTTTTTCCCAGTGGTCAGCACTTGGCAGTTGAAGCTAATTGTGGATGGACGTTGTTCTGTGCCCATTTGTCTTCTGTCTTCCTTGAAGGAAGTAGAGTGCTGCTAGGAGCCAAACTGTCTCTTTTTGTTATGAAAAGTTTTTTAATAATTAAATATTTAAATGCCATATTCCCCAGATCTCTGAGAAGTTGGGGGCTGTTTATCAGGTGTAACTACAGTATAGAATCTGCCTGGAGAGTTGGGTCTGAGTCTAAGCTTGACTGTACTGGCTCTTAACAGGTAAGATTTCCACTTGTAAAAAGACAGAAAAAAAAACTGCTTACAATAGAAGGTTAACAGCAGAACTGACAATAGTAGAGAACATATTAATATATTATAAATGAGGGTTGGATTAAATATAAAGTATTTTTGTAAGAGACTTAAAAGTACATACCAGTTTAAAGCATGAGACTTATTGTTTTTGTAGTCTGAAATGAGATGGAATGAACAGACAATTATAAAATTTAACAGTAAACATAGATACATTTAAGTTACATGTATGAACACACACACAGAGTGAACAGGAATTGGGTGAAGTGGATGCTCTTGGTGGGCCCTAACAAAGGCATGTCACTGCACAAAACACACAGACAACAGAGTCAACAAGAGGAATTTAGAGAAAAAAACGAAAGTAAATCAGGGCGTTAAAGATGGTAATAAAGTCAGCTGACTTCAGTTAAGATAAGATGGTGGTAAGGTCACCCATGTAACAGAGTTAACATGGGGGAACCAGGCAGGGAATACCTCACTAAAAGATGGTGGAACATGGTCAAGATGGCTGTGAAGTCATGTGACTCAGTCAAAATGGCAGCAGTCACATGTTGTATGGAAAAGCCACAATTTTTGAGCTGCAGGGGTTTTAAGCTCAATAATAAGAGAGGCCTAGAGGTGTGATCCACCCTGTTGCTGAGCTGCCAAGCTACAAACCACAGTGGGGAACAAAAGACTGGAATTGAAAAAGCCACCTTATGGATCCGACCAATCTTGTTGGCAGCAGTAGTGGCAGGGACAGTTTGAGGGAACTTCTTTCATTTGCCCGTGCGCTGACAGGAGTCAGAAAGCTCCCATTGACAGTAGTCAGAAAGCTCCCACTGACAAAGTGGAGCTGGAGGGAGACCGGCAGAGTAAGGGTATGAGCTGAAGAAGTAGGGCATTAAGGCCTGTGGTTTTAGGGCCTCTAAAAGGCATCCATTCCAGAGGGGATGGACATGGATGGCTTGCTACCCATAGCTTAAACTGTGAAAACCTGCAAAAATGGTGACATCACAAGGCCTATAACAGGATGTCTCCCCATACTGCAGTCCCATGGGAGAGTGTCCTCTGTCCCTGGGTGGGGTGCTACAGCCTGACTGGATTCGGTCGGTGTGACTTGGAAGCCAGAGAGGCCAGAGGCTGCTCTGAGCAGCCTCTAATGGCGGGGGGGGAAAAAGAAAAGAAAAGAAAAGAAAAAGAAAAAGAAAAAAGAAAGAAAAACTGAGGGACCCTGGGCCTCCAGTCGAATACACTGCATAGAGTGTGCAGTGCAGTCACAAATTTTAGCTAAGGGCAGCAATCCAGAGATGAATGTCAGTGAAGGGCTCAACCGTCTGTGGTTGGGGGCTGTTCCTCCATTTCTAGGAATACCAGAAGATTGCTGGGAGCTCACTGGTCAATTCCTCAGGTTCAGAAAAATGGTTAAGCTGACCAGAATAGGGGAAACTCACCAATTGAAGCTGGTGGTGTACATAGAACTCACGCTGTAGAAATGGCACTCGGGCATATGGAACACATGGTTGTTGTGAAAAAAAAATACCTGGTTCCAGATCCTGACCCTGGGAGAGGGTCTCAGGGTGGGAGAGCCTCCCAAGCCTTGGCACCAAGTAATGGTAAAAATAAAATGCTGCAGGATCCCCAAGTAGCTGCAGTGGCAGAAATGCTGCAGGTCCCTGAGTGGCATCAGGCCAGGTGGTGGCAGGCAGGGGGCAATGGGTCCCATGAGCAGCCAGTCCCAGGCAGGGATGGCACATGAGACCATGCCGCAGATCTTCGAAGGCAGTTGGTCTTGGGCGACAAGCCACGTGGCGGCAGTGGGCAAGAGACAGACAAATAGGCACACCATGCAGAGTGAGGTTGGATATTTATTTAGTGGGTTATGGAAGTATGGAGGGGAGGGGGAGAAGGAGAAGAGCACACACACATACACACAGAGAGAGAGAGAGAGAGAGAGAGAGAGAGAGAAAGAGAGAGAGAGAGAGAGAGAGAGGAGAGAGAGACAGAAGCTGACACTTCAAAAGGGAGATGGAAAAGGAAGAGACTCAGGCTGCAAGCAGCAAAGAAGATCTGCCTGCCTCGGGGATGGGGCAGGGAGTGGGTGGGGCTTGTCTCTTAAAGAGAAAGAACAGATCATTACATTCCAATCTCTTTTTTATAATAAAAAGTCGGGAGGTTAGGCACCATAGGTTAAGGGAATTGGGGCAGCAGATTCTCAAGCCTGCTTCCTGCTTATTTATAGGCATCATCTTTGGGGGAGGACCTGAGAAAGCTGTGTGCTGCTCACATCCAGGCATAGCTGGTCTGTTTTTTCCTGTCCGGTGTTTGTAATGTAATGATCTGTTCTGTCTCTTTAAGAGACAAGCCATGCCCTCTCCCTCCCCCATCCACTGAGGCAGGCAGATCTTCCTTCCTGCTTGCAGCCTGAATCTCTCCCTTTTCATTCTCCCTCTTGAAGAGACAACTTCCATCTCTCCCCCTTTCTCTCTTCTCTCTCTCTCTCTGCCTCTCTGCTCTTCTCCCCCTTTCCCTTCCCCCTCTATAACCCATTGAATAAATGTCCAGCCTCACTCTGCATGGCATGCCTATCTATGTCTCTGTCTCTTGCCCACTGCCCCATGGTTTCCTGCCCAGGACCAGCCACCTTTGGAGACCTGTGGTGTGGTCTCATGGCATACCCATCTGTCTGTCTCTCCTCGTGGCCTGCTGTAGCCACTTGGGGAACTGTGCCATTCCTGCCTGGGGCTGACTGCTCTTGGAACCTGCTGCCTGCTGCCACTCAGGGACCTGCAGCGTTTCTGCAGCTGCAGCCGCTGGGGATCCTGCAGCATTTTTTATTTAATCTATTTCAGCCAGGATGCGAGAAACCATGGCCTAGATGAATCCTCAGTCTTAGAAACATGGTGAGAGGTGGGGGAGGGAAGGGGCCTTCTGTTACTGCTGATTCTGTTGGTGTTGGGTGTAGAATTCCAGTGACCCTTAGTTAGAAAAAGTGACCAGGTTGAAAGTTGCAGGGTTCTGGTGGTCCTCAAACCACCAGCAGGCATGAGGTACCAAATGTTGTAAATCAAGGCCAGAGAAACCTTGGCAGGCCAAGCTACATGGCAGGTGAGAGGTCACAGCGGGTGAGGGACAGACATGCCATGCAGGCAGAGATTATGTGGGAGATTTATTGAGTTAAAGGGAGTAGGGGAGGAAGAGAGAGTGATACAGAGACTAGGAGGAAGAGGAAAGGACCAGCCTGCCTCTTCAGAAGAGCAGCAGGAAAAAGAGAGCAGGAGTGGGCAGAGCTTGTCTCTTAAAGGGACCCTTTTCACCTGTGTACATGCATAGTGACATAGCAGCCATGGGATCCTGGGCTGGCTAGGGTACTGCCTGGGTGCATCGTGCTAGGTAACAGGGCCAGTATAATGCCTGAATCCTAACACATGGGCATGCTCACACACACACACACACACACACAGTTGTTTTTTTTTTTTTTGAACAAACAGGAATTTGTAAATTGCCTTTTTTTCTTTTTTTTTAAGTTTTTTTTTTTTTTTCAAGACAGGGTTTCTCCATGTAGCTTTGATGCTTGTCCTGGAACTAGGCCTTGTAGACCAGGCTGGCCTCGAACTCACAGAGATCCACCTGCCTCTGCCTCCCAAGTGCTGGGATTAAAGGCATGTGCCACCACCACATGGTTTTGTAACTTGTCTTAAGCCACATAGCAGGAGTCCTGCCTAAAGCTAGGCTACTCTGAAGCGATCTAGGAACACAGTTTAATGTGAAAATGTCTCATCCTGAGATCTGCCTTGGAAAATTGACAAAAAGAATGGGGAAGTGAAACAGGGAAGGAAGCTGGCCAGGTAAAGATACAGGACCAAGGAGAGGCCCAAACCTTAGCTCTTAAGACCAACAACTCAAGAGGGTGTCCTCTGATCCAGACACCATGCTGCTACACGCACACGCACACACACACACACACACACACACACACACACACACACACACACACAGAACCAGCCCCCTCTCAGCCCCCGGCCCTGGCCCCACCACAGACACAACCATAAAGCCCTAAGTCCTTAACATCCAGGGGCTGCCACACTGAGCTGTGGCTGCAGTATGCCACTGGGCTAGGGGATAAGCTGAGCTTCACACTGCCAAGGCCTGTCACAGTGTAGCCTAGGGGACAAAGGGAAAGGGGCTTATACATCACACTTGATACAGTAACAAAGAGCTCAATTTCAGGCTTTTAAATATAGCAGACAGAAAGTAAGATACTATTCTCCAATTTAAGATTTCCAAATGTAGACTGTCTCAAAAGCACTATAAATTAATATTTTCCACCTTCACATAGTTATCTTATAATTAGCCCATTTATATCATGTGACACTTTCTTCTGTGAAGGAACATTTTTGATCTACTTTTTAGATTAGATCAATAGATTATGAGTAGACTGTAGCAACAATTTAAATGATAGGAGTCTTGTTTTTCTGCTTTATTAAAGTTTAAATAATATTATTTGGTTGCCAAATTTTGATGTTTTACATCCATCTAATACTTTTCTAATTACACTATTATTATGTAAAAATGTAGCAAAACAAGTCATTCCTTAACAAAAGTAACATTTTATTAAATGTAAAACAAAACAGAAGTCACCATTTTTTTAAAAGCCACAATTTTGGTAGCCTTACTGGCTGCAAAGAACTGTACTGGGTGCTGGTGCTGAAATGTGAATAAGTTCTGCTTCCTCTCTTGGAGAAGTCTATAGCCTTGTAAGGCAATCAGCCAAAACCTAGAGGTGAGGGTGTGGGGCAGGGAGTGTGCACAGGAGTTAGCAGTGGGTCATGGAGTCCCTCAGGCTAGAGCAAAACTCAACTCAGGCAGCTTTAAAGAGATTAAGCATAATTATCATACTCACCACCCAATGTACAAAAGGAAATGGAAACTTAGGAATGTAAAGGCAGAACCTTTTTAAGGTATGGAAGGAATGTGGTTTTGGGTGTGAGGCAAGGAACTCTGGCTGAACAGGAGAGAGACCTCAAAAGATGGAAGTGGGCTTTGCGCTCAAAGAGCAAGAAAGCAAACCCTAAGCCGTGGTCTCTGTGGCTGAGAACAGTTTTTGAACCTGGTGAAAAGTTCTCAGGGTTGGGAGGCAGGAGCTCTGTCTTCAGTCCCCTGAAGAGAATCTTCTGGAAGGGATGGTGTTACCAAATGTTTTCTCTCCTTGGTGAACTGACATTCAGGAATGTACACCCCCTTCAGGCCCATGTCTGCACTGCATGTTGCTGTCCTTTTTGTGTCCTCCTGTTCCCTGTGCCTGTCAGTCTCAGCCTCCTCCAATCCTTTTGGCCTATTGGGAGACAATTGCCCCTATATATCTCTTTCCCCCATAATTTGTATATAGAAACCTTACTCCTTAATGTGAAGGTATCAGAGGAGATAGGACTGTTGGTAAGCAATTAGATCATGAGGCCTTGTGGGGGGGGCATCCCAGTGAGCTGCCTTGCCCTTATGACAGAGTGAAGTTAGATCAAGGAGCACATGACTAATGAAGGAGGTCCTTGTCAGACATTAAGAAATAAACCTCTGTTGTTTCCAGGTTACCCAGTCTCTGGTGTTCTGCCCCACAGCCAGAATGAATGAAGATGGAAGTATTAGGAAAAAGCACTGGAAGATACGAATGTGGCAGAATTCCCAAGTAAGAGGGTAAACCCTTCCTTTTTGTCCTGGTATCATAGTTAGCTTCAATTACCAGCATGATTGGATTAAGGAACCCGGGACATTAATAAGACTCACCTTTGAGTGTATCTGTAAGGTCTCCACAAAAGGTTGGCTAAACCAGGAAGATACACTCTGTCTGCTGGTCCCATGGACTAGAATCACAAACTGAGCAAAAAGAGGGGAGGGCAGAAGCCAGCTGAGCTTCATTCTTCAGCTTTCTCTGTTTCCTGACCAGCCCAGATGTGAGCAGGCAGCCTCATACTTCCACCTCCACGGAACTGGCTCCCCTTCCTGCCTCACGGCTGTGAGCCGAAAGAAGTCCTTTTTCCTTCAGGTTTCCTCTTGTCAGATCTTTGATCACCTTGAGGAGAAACGTGACTAATATGCCAAAGTACCACTTCCTAAATATCAGAACTTCCTGGACAGAAACCCAGGCTTATGAAACAGGCTCAGAATTGCTCAGTTTAAAAAGTAGGTAGATAGTAACTGTAATGGTAAAATAAAAATGCTGCGGATCCCTGAGTGGCTACAGCAGCAGAAATGCTACAGGTCCCCAAGCAGTGGCAGTGGGCAGCAGGTTCTGAGAGCAGTCAGTCCAGGCAGAGATGGTGCAGTTCCCCAAGTGGTTGCAGCAGGCCATGAGGAGAGACAGATAGACAGGCATACCATGAGACCATGCCGCAGGTCTCCAGTGGCGGCAAAAGAGGCTGGTTCTGGGCAGGGAGCCAAGTGGTGGGCAGGAGACAAAGATATGGATAGGCACACCATGCAGAGTGAGGTTGGATATTTATTTAGTGGGTTATGGAAGGGAAAGGGAGAAGGGTTGAAGAGCAGAGATGTAGGGCCCGGGTCTGACCCCTGCTGCTGGGGTTACTTGAGGACAGTTTCTGGTCATCCAGATAAAACATCTTGTTTGTTTTTGTGCTCCCTCTGCCCCACCTGGTGATTAGCTGTAGGGCATTGTTTACTCCATCTTGAGTGTGGCAATTTCCCACCTTCTGGGGGGGGGATCCCTTGTGCAGCGCAGCAGCTAGGTACATAAGGACTTCCCCAAAGTTGAATAAACGGCATTCGGCTGATCTCCTTTCGAATGACCCAGGTCTCTTGTGTGTTCTTTCAATCTCCAGGCCCTTGCCCAACTCGCCTACGGTACAGTGGCGCGCGAACTATACCGAGAGGGTAACACAGAATTGGGTGTTACACAGAGAGAGAGAGAGAGAGAGAGAGAGAGAGAGAGAGAGAGAAACAGGGGGAGAAGGAGAGAATTGGAAAGAGACAGAAGCTGCTTTTTCAAGAGGTAGATGGAAAAGGAAAAGACTCAGGCTGCAAACAGAAAGGAAGATCTGCCTGCCTCAGCAGACAGGGGAGGGAGTGGGTGGGGCTTGTCTCTTAAAGGGACAGGACATATCATTACAGTAACAACTGTTCTGGACTGACAGACACCCTCACACACACCCTCACACACACACACACACACACACACACACACACACACAAAGTTAAAGCCCTAATTCTCAATGTGATGGCTTGGAGGTGTGACCTTCAGGGGTGATTGGAAAGAGATAGGGTCATAAGTAGGGACAGTCTTGCTATGCAAATAGGGAAAGGGGGCTCTAGGTAGATAAAACATCTAAGACAACCCATTTCTGGTTTTGTTTCCCCCTGTAAGCCAATGGCTTGGTGCCCTCCTATGTTCCCACACAGAGGGAACTATGTGGTGGGACTTTTCAGCCTTCCACTGAAGGGCTCCTGTGGCAGGAGCCAATCACTTTCCCTGCCTTTGTCTGAATCACCTAATCCCCTGTGATAGTCCAAACCAGCCAGTTCAGAGGGAGGAAGGGAACTCATCCCACTCCCAAATATAAAAACCCTAATTCACCAAGTAGATGTGGACATCATCTTTGGTCCCCTCCCAATCTAGAGAGTCTAACTAACTGTGTGCTTTGCTGCAGGCATGTGTGTGTGCATGCATGTTTTAACTTTCAATAAAACTTAGCTGAGAGCTGAAATCTTGCTTTTCTTGCTTTTTTTTCCTTTAAATTGCCGGAGGGAAAGATTCAATTCCTGCAACCCTAGATGACATCATCATCCTGACGGGATGGGTGATATGGAGGCCCCACGATGGGATTGGTGTCCTTATAAGTAGAGAAAGTAAGGAAGTAACATATTACCCTCTCCTTCTTCTCTCCCGCCCTCTTCTCTGTCCTTCCTGCGTGTGAGGACGCCACAAAAAGGCAGCTAGTTGTCTTCAAGCCAGGAAGAAGTCCCTGTTGAGCCTAATCAGTCATTTGTTTTAATAACCTAAGCTGCACAAAACACAGGTCAAAATGACTTTCAAATGATAGATCCTTTATCCATTCTCTTTCTAAACCCTTCTTTCAGGCTGTCCTTTACTAATTCTGAAAGACCAACCTCTTTTGCATTCTGCTCCCTATTCGTGCGCAGCCGTGATGCTGGAGGCTGCTTTATCATCCAGGTCTGAGGGAGCAAGAGCCGAGGGCTTAGGTCACTCTGCAGGCTGATGGAAGGGGCTCTTGAGAGGAGTTTCCCGGTGGTCACATAACCAGAATTGTTCAAGGTAGAAACCATCCGTCTTCTTGCCCTCCCACTCCCTCTTAAGGGAAGTGGAGGAGAAGGAGAAGAAAATTGATTCAAATTCCAGGCACTTTGTTCCAGAGAGTAGAGTGGACTTGTTTTTCTTTCCAATTTAGAAATTCGCTAGTTTGTCTCTAACTCCTGCCTACTCAGCCTCTCAAAAGTGTGCGTTCTCCAGAGGCAGCCTGCTGGCTCAGGGTGGCTCTCCCACACCACGGTACACACACACGCCCTCTTCTCCTCCACTCACAGCCAAGCCCATGGCACGCTGCCCAGCTGCTGGGCAAGCCTGGCTGTCCAAGAGCTCTTTATTATCCAAAGGTGCAGAAATGATCATTTGGAGTCGCCATCCTATTTCCCTGTGATGTGACACTCACCCGGAGGGATTATATGTGAGGAGAGGAAAATGTGCCCATTTGACAGAGATGGTATTTCAGTGGTATCCTCTTTCAAAGAGTTCCTTCTTTATCTCAACTATCAAATTGTTCATAGAGCCCTAAAAGCAGGGCAGCTATTGTGATGAAAATTTACATGCAGAGTGTAACCGTCCGACTTGTTTGTTATTTGAAAAAAGCTGTTAGCCCCTGAGAGCAGGTGAGTCTGGAGCTTCTCTAAGGCGGTGGACTCAAAGGCTGCTTTGGAAACCGTGTCCCTCCCTCTTCCTTATTCAGGTTACAAAGGCTGCCCAGGCGGAAGCATGTGCCTGGGTAAGGTGAACATGGGAACTGAGGTCCTCCCCGCACCAGCTTCCGGGTATCACGTTAGTACCTGGCTGGTATCTCGGGCTAACTGTCTCACTCCCCACTCCATTTCCAAGCATAAAAACACATTTTATATTTACTTTTCCCATCTTGTAGCAGGATGCCTGCTCCCTTGTGTACTCTTTCATAAGAGATTTAGATCTATGCTGGGGAATATGAATATATGCATGAAATCTAGCCAATATTTAGCAATCTATAAGTCATTTTGGAGAGGGGACGTTTTGGAATGCCACCATTGACAAGAAAAATGGTGCCTAAAGTAGACAAGGACTTAAAGTCACAGCAGACTAACAAGACTGTTGGTGCATGAAGCATGGGTATTGAAAACAATTGGGGATGTTCAGTCTTAAACACAGCCAGAGCTTGCAGGAGTTTCTAACTTATGCATCCAGTCTCTAGAATTCATAATTATCATTGTACTGGCTAGTTTTATGTCACCTTGACACAAGTTAGAGTCGTTTTGCAAGAGGGAGCCTCAGACCTGAAGATGATCCCACCAGAATGACCTGAAGGCAAGCCTGTGGTACAGTTTCTTGACTGATGACTGACATGGGAAGGCCCAGCTCACTGTGAGTAGTGCCAGCCCTGGACTCATGGTCCTGGGTGCTATAAAGAAGGCAGGGTAAGCAAGCCATGTGGAACAAGCCAGTAAGCAGCACTCCTCCATGGCCGCTGGGTCCAGAACATGGTGACTGGAACTAGATTCAGTTTTACTTCTTATAAAACATGTCTGCCCTCTTCTCTTTTATCTTAACTCTGCTCCTATAGGATCCACTAGATAGCCCCCCTCTGAGGGGTCGTCTTCTAGTGGAGACTGTACAGATCCTATAGGATGAGACAGGATCAAATCCTCAAGAGTGACGACTTATGACAGGGGACTTTGAAGAGATATGTGTATGGGTAGAACACTACTAAACTGATTCATGGAGCCTGTGGGTATGGAACAGAGAGCCTCCAGATGGCCAAATACGAGTAATTGTGTAGATCTAATCTGTATCCAAACTACAACCACATCTAGTATATAGTTAGGTCTACTATGTAGCTATAGCTTTATCTATATTACAAAATCTTTTAGGTGTCTCTTATGCTTAAGGTTGAAAGGCCTATCTAGAATTGTGGGGAGCAGGGATCATGTCCGACATCTTCCTGTTGTGAACCCAGACCTAGTGCTCAGTGGCTCTTTAGCCTGTGTATGATACATAAAGCAATGACTTCACATGTGTAGACCTGAGAAGACCCTCTGAGGGCCCAGGGCCCTGTCTTTGCATTACCCAGCTAACAGATCAGAACTTGATGACATGCAGGGTGCTGGGAAGGTGACAAACCTGGAGAACCTGGCTCCAGCTTCCTACCCCATGACATTTTGAGTACTCAGAACACACAATGGGATATAGGCTCTTCCCAGTAGAGCAAATATCAGTTGTTGCAAGGTGGGGTTCCTAGAATAGAAGTACTCTAGAAATTAGAAGCATTGCACAGCATTTGAGTTCAGTCCTTGGAAAGTTATCAAAGAGTTATATTCCTATTTGCCACCTTCAGAGGGTCTCTTATGTTCGATAAATATAAAATATTAGTGAGATTGAAGACAGAATGATCTGGAACTCTACAGAGGCTCCCTATCAGAGGAATAACAAGGAAAAGAAAGCTGGTAAGGCAAGGCAAATGAGAGACAAAGGAGGAAGCCGAGAGGTGGTGACAACTTGCAGGGCCCAGAGCGGAGGAGATTCTAAAGTCTCATCTACAGGCTCTTCTTTCCCTGAAGATGACAAAGCAGAACATCAAGGGCAGAAGTAAGGAGATAAGTTAGAGGTTGTGGGTGGGAGACAGTAATAGCTTGGATCAGAGCAGTAACTGGGGAGAACAGGAGCCTGTTCTCTTTGTGTCTAACAATAACAAAGAACAAATGCCTGGGTAGAGTTTACTGTGGGCAGTACACACATGAACAAATGCCTGGGTAGAGTTTACTGTGGGCAGTACACACAGGAACAAATGCCTGGGTAGAGTTTACTGTGGGCAGTACACACAGGAACAAATGCCTGGGTAGAGTTTACTGTAGGCAGTACACACAGGAACAAATGCCTGGGTAGAGTTTACTGTGGGCAGTACACACAGGAACAAATGCCTGGGTAGAGTTTACTGTGGGCAGTACACACATGAACAAATGCCCGGGTAGAGTTTACTGTGGGCAGTACACACATGAACTAATTCCAGCCCTCACAACAGCCTCATAGGGCTGTTGCTAGTATTTTCATCCCACAGGGCTAAGGAAGAGACTGAGACACAGAGGTATCAGACAGCCTGCCCAAAGCCACATAAATCAGCACAATGAGAAGTCACCTGTAGGTCCACCACATTAGCCACTTCACTATGGAATTTCTCTGCCCCTCCCAGGAGCGTCAAATTTGCACACAGCCATCTGACCAAATCTGACATCCTCTTTATGTCTCTTCTATCCAAAACAGAGTCTGAGTTTTAGAAGAGAGAGAAAAGGTGAACTACTGGGATTCGTTGTGCATGAGGTGCACCATCCTCAGGGCAGATGAAACTGGTTCACAGTGGCTGCTGGTTCTGTGGGCAGCAATGAGTTATGTCAACATGGGCTTGCCACACATCTACACATACACACAGAGGCACATGTATACACATAGGACATACACACAGGCACATATACAAAAGCAATGCACAATACCCGCCTCCCACACACACATCCTGGTGTACCCTAGAATTTTCTCTGTCTCATCTCTACCAGTGGCTTGTCCATGCAGACTAACTAATCAAGACAAAAAAATAAAATGTGTGTTTGGTTTATGGCTGCCAAGGAGACAGGTTTGTTGGCAAATACTGAATAGAGGGCAGTCTATGGAGTGCTGGAATAGTCAAGAGCTGGTCTTGAGAGGGGTGTGTGTGTGTGTGTGTGTGTGTGTGTGTGTGTGTGTGTGTGTGTGTGTTGGCAGCAGGCACTCTGGCACTAGAGGAGTCAATAGCACATGAGGAGATGGATCTATCCATATCAAAGACAAGAAATCTGAGCATGCTGATTAGGAAAACACAGAGTCATTCTGGAGCCCCAACAGAGATCATATTGTTCTTTCTTGTGGAACCAAAAAGAACTTAACCCTGTGTTGGCTGTGGCTGAGAACTAGCCTTAGTCAGGGACACAGATAAGTGTGAAG
>PVIU01023251.1:0-27785 GCA_004026605.1 Ondatra zibethicus | reverse complement strand
ATGTTGAAGCGACCAACTTTGGCTATGGCCTAGAATAACTGACAGACCATTTTCAAGGCAAGAAATTTTTCAAAACTGTCTTACTCTGTCTTGGCAAGATTTGACAGTCCTGTTTATCCATTTCTGGATACTATATCTTGTCAGTGGTTGAGGCATGGGCATTTCTTTGCCCAAAGGCCAGTTTTTGCCAAGAAGAAAAGAGGCTCCAAGTGGAGTGTCTTTGGTGGTCAACATTCTCTCGGGAATAGATAGGTGCTGCCAGGAGCAATTATGTTTCATGTCAACAAAACCCTAAGTTACTTAAATGCCATGTTCCACAGATCCTTGAAGTGGTTGAAGATTATCTATCTATACAGAATATAATCTCTATGTATCTAAAGAACCTGATTAGTCTAACTATAAGTATGACAAACATAGATGACTATTGATCTATAATTCTTAATACCTATCTAACTTAAAGACTAAGACAATAAACAACTGTGTAATAAATGAGGACAATGACCTCCAAATGTAAACAATGTACAAGTATCTTGATCAGAGGCAGAAATGTACACTGCAATATGGTAAATATATATATGTATATATATATGTATGTATTAATACATAAAAATTTTTTAAACAGAGGTAGAAGCATGCATGCATACAATATAATTTAACTTTGTATCAATATACAAGAATCTATACCAATGTAATTGTCTGTAAACAATAACTCACAAATACCAATCTATTATCCCATCATCCAATTTTCCCTCTTTTTTGTTTTTCAAAAAGTCCCTGAGCTTATAAAATTCCTGCTCCAACCCTCAACCGTATGCCAATTATAATCAACCCCTAAATGATGTCCCTAAGCCTGAGGACAAACTTTGCTGGGAGAGGGGACGTTGTCTTCTAGAATTACTTCCAGCTGTCATGGGGGCGATGTTCTTTCTAGGGAATCCTGTGGAAGTAAAATGGTGGTTACATTTCAAGATTAATGTCTGGTAAGATTGCAAATAGTCTCTGAGTATTTTGTGGAAGTCTGGCCAAAACGTTGTAAAAGATGTGCACCATTTCAGCTAACCAAGTTGGAACCATCTTGTGCAGCTGGTACCCAAAACAGGTCTTGTAGTAGTGCTATCAGTGTCATGACATCATATCAACCAGGTGGAGTTGTTGTTACGGGGCCCCATCTTCTTCCTGGAAACTTCAAAGATTACTGCAGGAAAATGCATTGTTCATTGTGGAAAACTTAAACATTACCTATATAGACATATACAGACATATATATTCAATGAAAGGTATGATAAAGACAAAAATAGATATGAAGGAAAGCAAAGATATTTTCTAAATACTTTTTTCTTTTTGTCTCACATCAAATGGCTCTTGACATGAGATAGAAACTCTGGGTTTTTTCTTTTAACAACATGCTTGGATTTAAAGAAGGACAGAGCCATTGTCCAACTCTAAAACTATAAGAGGCCATCCTTTTGGTAATAGAGAAGGCAAAGGAATTCCAGATTGTAGAGGACCCATAGGTTGAATTACCTTGTTGAAAGCTCTTAGATCTGTCACCATTCTCCATTTACCAGATTTCTTTTTTACAACAAACACAGGAGAATTCCAAGGGCTGGTTGATTCTTCAATATGGTGAGCATCTAGTGCTCTCGTACCAGCTGTTCCAAAGCCTGTAATTCATCTCAAGCTAGAGGCCACTGCTTGATCCATATTGGCTTCTCAGTTAACCATTTTAAAGGTAAGGCTGTTGGTACCTCTAAATGTTTGCTGTATGTTCTTGTACAGCCTGAATGTCTGGTGACCTTTTACCATAATACCTGATTATATCCTTCCCAGAATTATGAGTTCCTGGGACTACAGGAATGTTAATCTGGGTCTTCCATTGCTATAGCAGGTCATGGCCCCATAAATTTATTGCTATATTGGCTACATATGGCCTTAGTCTTCCTATTTGCCCTTCAGGTCCTATGCATTCAACCCATATCGTGCTTTGTTTTACACAAGATAGGGTTCTCTCTGTCTCTGCCTAACCCTGGTATATGATTTGATCCTTTTCCCTAGTTCTTGTATCCTATCCCAAGCGTTCAAGGCTGCTTTGTGGCATAGGGACAGTACTTCTTCATCATAAAGAGCTTGGACCTGTGGATCAGCATATGCTCCTACACCAAGAATTTGATCTTGTGAAACCTCCACACCTTTTGCTCTTCCTTGCTGTTCCATATGTTTGGATTCTTCTCTGAAATAAATTCCAAACATCAAGGAAGGTCCATCATCCAATACTGTGGACACTAACTGAGAAAAATCACGGAGGTAGCTCTGACATTAGAAGCCCAAGTCCTTATCATTTCCTTAACAAATGCAGAGTGCAAGCCATATTTAACGACAGCTTGCTTAATTTCTTTCAGATCAGTCATTCCTATTGGTGTCCATCTACCTTCTTTGGCTCCCATTGAGCCTTTAGAAGTTGATGCTTTGTCAGAGTAAATTACAGGGTATAACGCTAAAACCCTGGGTAAACCAGTTCTGACAGCCGGTGGTGATGTCGTATCCTGTCCTTGTGCCTTCTTACTCTGCTCTCCAGCTCCAATAGTTTCCTCAATCATTTCAAATCTTTTTATCATTATCTCTCGTAAAGCCTGAATCTCCTGACCTGCATATGTTTCTAGTGATTTCACTAAGGTATCAATTTTTTGGTTCCCATTCTGTACCTGTAATTCCAAGGTTTTAATTTTTCCCTTCAAAGATAACATGTCCTCCTTGAATTTTTCTTGGATATCGTGTAAATTGCCATCCTGGATGTACATTCTGTCTGTTACCTTATCAAAACTTTGTGATAACTTCTGTACATCAAATTCAACAGTATAAACCCTTTCAGGTAACTTCCTAGTAGCCTTGGATATGGAGTCAATTTTGCCTATCATAATATCCAGTTGTTCAGATAACCTCTGATTTTCAATAATTTTAATCCTTTCAACTAGTCGTTCATTATTAGTCCTTAAAGATTGTATTGTTCTTAGGAGTGCCATATTCTTCCTTAATGATAGAATATGGGGAAGAAAACTGAAACCTAGTAACCAATAAATTGAGGTATCCCCATAGTCATATAAATCTCGCATGATATAATCCACTGTATTAGTAAAGAAAGCAGTAAAAGTTGCAATGGAAATGAAAACTGCCATATTACCTATTATCCAGCAGGTGGCGCTGTTGCCGAGTCACGAAGAACCAATGCAAAGATGACAGAAACAGGGTCCCGTTTCAGTGTCTGCCTTAGTATTTGTTAAAAACTGGGAACTATGAGTTGCTCAACTAAGTAAATGTAATTAAATCAGTTCCATACATAGAACCAGAAACCCAGAATCCAGGGGTATTTAACAGCAACCCAGAAGCCGAGTATGCCTCCACATGACAATGAGTTGCCTCAAGGGGTTGCAGCCTTCGGCAACCACCTGCGTTCTGACTTGCACTGCTTAAGCACTGAGCTGCAAGAGGGATTTAAAAACTGCTCTGAAAAGAGCAAACAGGCAGGCAGAGACTGGGCCTGTAAAGACCCGGGAGACGTGGAGTTTAAATCCATGTGGGGAGGCAGCTGAGGGAGGCCCCGTGCCAAGCCAAGCTGGCGGCAGGCAGCCAAGCCGGGGGGTTTTAAAACCAAACGTCGGGCGCCAGATGAAGGCATAAGTCATAAAACAATCCCACACCAGTATGGAATTGTGATTAATAAAATGGTTATTTATTTAAAGGGAAAAACTTACAGATCATCGTCCCAAACAACAGCCCTCTGTGCAATCAGGAATGAAGTCTAACAGCTGGAAGCCGGAAGCAAGAGAAAGAGTATACGGCCACTGCTGCTTTTTTAAAACTAAAGAGACCACGCCCCAGTGGGCTGGCATCTTAAAGGCTATTGGCTGAAGGAGTGGAAGTAGCTCCCGCAGCACACTTACACAACTGACGTCCAGGTATTATGGCTCTTGCAAACCTTTCTACCCTAGGCTCTGTGTTGCAGGTGTACCTCATGGGGCTCAGGTCTTCACAATCCATTGATATCTGTCTATAAACTCCAGTTCCAGGGGATCTAACACCCTCACAAAGACATTTAAAAATGAAGAATAAGATTTAGAATGCAGTAATGAGTTATACTGACTTAGCAAAGTGATCTCTTCTATAATTCCTAAACCTGGGTCTTAATTTAACATGGGTGTTTTCTTTATTGGAAGGATCACATTTCTGAATAAATTATGTTGCGTTTACAGCAGCCTTTTTCAAAATATGGTACATCAGATAGTCACAGATAGTAATAAAACCAAGAATGTGTCTACAATTTTTTGAGTAATATGAGAGCTATCAAAGCAAGGTAGATTTCTTTTATGTGGTTTCTCTGAACCTCATATATGCTAATTGAATTCTGAGACTTTATGATAAGAGCTAAAGTTTTCCGAATATCACCAAATATTTCTACTGCAAATCTTTCTTATTTAAGCAACATTTCTCATATCTCACTGGATTCTAGGATTCTATGGAGCAATATTTTCATAGAAAGGCTGCCAGAGAGGCTTTGAAGGAACCTTTAATGATAAAGTGCACAGATCGAAATAGTTCTCTCTCATAAGGGAAATTTGCCTCATTGCAGCTGTAGTTAATATGAATCTGTGAACTGGAATAGAACCCTGCAGGAGAGTTAGACACAGTCTTGAGAACCCTAGAAGACAGTAGAACCAATTGCACATTGTGACTGCTGCCTGGTGGAATTGCCCACCACAGACAACCACCCTTGCCCATTTTAAAGGCACAATGCATCCCAGAGAGCAGAACCCTCTCATCACTTACTGCTTTATTGTTACAGAAGTCCTGGAGTGGAACTAGCTCTATTCACCTCCCCCCAAAAGGTCCATGTGGGGTTGTTTATAAGTATGTAGTATTACTATTAATACATGCTACTTTAAAAATCTAATGTGCTATAAGCTCAGAGATAAACTGAGGCACCACTAGTCTACAGTCTTCTATGATTGTTAATCATAAAACATAGCATCAAATCCTTAAAATAGAAATGGACAGAATAATAGGTTTACCTATTTGTGACTTTTATGGGTGGGAATATTGCCTGAAAGGTCACAGGGAACAGAACAATACAAGAACTTGAAAAAAATATTTCTTGCCTAAGTGAATTGAACTTGTTGAAAAATATAATAAAATTCTTATGTTTTGAATACAGTCCATATATCAAGAATAAATTACACTATTATTATTATTATTAATTATTATTATTTTGGTGGGCACACAGACCACTGTGCACATGTGGAAGTCACAGATTAACTTTGTGGAGCTGATTCTCACCAAATATTTTTACTGCAGATTTTTTTTTATTTAAGCAACATTTCTCATATCTCACTGGATTCTAGGATTCTATGGAGCAAAATTTTCATAGAAAGGTTGCAACAGAGGCTTTGAAGGAACCTTTAATGATAAAGTGAACAGATTGAAGTAGTTCTCTCTCATAAGGGAAATCTGCCTTTATGTAGTCATGTATTCCTGAGGATTGAACTCCGATTGTCAGCTTTGCACAAGCATTTACCTGCTGGAGCCATTCCACAGGACCGAGAATCAGGCATATCTTTGAAAGTAGCTGAGATTCCTACCATCTTGATACAGCCAAAGGAGACATCCAGCAGAAGACGGAACAAAGCAGAAGACTACTCTGTGAATAAGAAGTCTTGTGGGTGTACTGCTGGAGATTCCATGAGAGTGACAAACTGCTCAGATGGCATTAGTATCTAGGAGCTGTCTCATAAACAAACCAACAAATAATGAAGTATGTATTAGTGCAGTCTTTGGGTGAAAGATCATGTGTGTTTAAATATTTAAATTTTACTGATGTAAGACTGGAGAAATGACTCAGTAGTTATGAATGCTTGCTGCTCTTCTAGAGGAACTGAGCTTGATTCCCAGCACCCATTTGGTGGGATACAACTGTGGTTCAATGCATTTCCAAGGGATCAGATGCTCTCTTTTGTTCTCCACAAGCACTGGCATGCATGGGGTACATAGAAATATGTGTAAGCAAAACAACACAGACATACATACACACACAAATAAAACAAAATTTATAATTTCTTAGACTTTAAGTCACACAGGAACTTTAAAATCTGACTGCAGTTTAAAACCTACCACACATATTTTTCAGGTGGGGCTTCTCCAAGGAGTCATGGCAAAGGATGGAAACAGAGTCTGTGCTTTTATCATCAGAGGTCCTCTGAGAACAACCATATAAGCTGCCAGTGGCTGCCCCTTTTAGCAGCTCTGTTGTAAATTGTCCAGTGTCTCAGAAAAAGCTATGATGGTCTCCAGTGTAGAGCCCTGGGTTGACCACCCAGTATTACCATGGGCAATATTTAAAGTCTCCATGAGATTAGAACTGTGAAGCATGTACTCTCAATCACATCTGATTTCTGTTCCTTTTCTTGCCTTTAAAATGGGAAAGCTTTGAATCTATATAAACCTTGAAATAATCTCTTTAAGTGTTTGTGTCTGTGAGCATTTCTATTTTATAGAGCAACTGAAGTCCCTGGGAGATGTAAGTTGCTCAACTTTCATCTGGCTTCCTGATAATGACTCATGTGCTGGGATTTCATGTATTTATACATTTTCTTATTTCACTCAATCAGTTCTCAATGTTACATCTTCTTTCATGTCACAGGTATCTGTTCCAGAATGGCAGTTGAGAAACTACAAAAATACTATTCAAATGTCAACTTGATATTTTTGGAAGCTATCTGCTCTCACAGTATTCAGATAACCTGGGGTCATTTTCAGAACTCATATTTATTCTTGAAATTTATTTGAATAGATTTGTATACAATAAATAACTTTATGTATGTACATAAATTACAGGCTGTTGTTTTATGCAATGTGATGAAAATAAATGGAAAATAATGCTATAAGATGTTCTTAAACAATGCCCATCACCCTTTCTTTTTCACCCTTCAAACTGACAATGACTATGTATCTTTGTTTCTTAGTTAATACATCAACTTGAAGCAATTTTGAAGACAATGTTGGAAAATGTAGGCCCATCTTAACCACAACCTATATCAGTTAATTCTCTTCTTCCACCATGTGAATCTCAGGGATTGAATTCTGGCTTCCAGGCTTGGAAGCAAATACTTTTACTTGCTCAGTCATTCCCCTAGCCCCTAGGCAGGATTTGAATTTCTAAACCAGTATAGCAGTTTGCCTATAGTGTATTCAGGAGCCTTGGTTATTTCAATTTGAAAAATGTGCCCATTTAGAAAACTGTTATGTATTTCAAATAACTTGCTGTAATGTAGAGAAATGTGTAACGAAGCAAGTGACCTCCAGTATTTAATGTGAAGAAAAGTCACACATAATTGCAGATACTCTCAAAATATACCCATGTGAAATATATTATTATTCATTATTTTTAGATGAGTAAATTAATTAGAGGCAAACTATATTTAATCCACTCATTTAAAACTTTACATTTTTATTGGTTCTTTGAGGATTTGGTATCATGTTTTGGTTATATTCATTCCTTCTGCTACTTCCTGACAGATGCACAGCCCTTTTCCCTACCCACCCATTTTTGTGCTGCCCTTTTTTGGTTTTATTTTTTAACAACCATCAAGTCTACTTTGTATACTCTTGAATGTCTGACCTTCCACTGGAGCATGGGTGATGTACCAGGATCTGTGCTGTAAAAGAAAGCAGACTCTACATTTCCCAGTTTCAAAGCGGGGCTTTGATTTGGAAACCTGACTAGGGGCAGTGAGGGAATGAAGAAGGGACTCATACACAGATAAATGTGCAGAAAAGCTGGGGTCAGGTGGACTGTGCCTGCTCTGATGGAGTAATAGAAACCTCAGTGTGAGTGCTATGTAAACATAGGGGGAGAAGTTAGCTAGTTTCAGTGGGAGGTCTTTGTAGTCTTGTTCTATAGACACCCAGAAAGAAGGACCTTAACTTGTTAGTTTGTGTGCATGCTGATAAGTCTTCCACAAACAATTGTACTTGGATCAAACAAGGAAACATTTGCAAAATTCTGGCCTGATCCATATCAGTGGCATGGCCTATGTCCCATAGGGTCAAGGCCTTGAACCTTGCCATGGCTATGTACATGACCATAATACATATTCATCTAGGATCTCACCCATCAGGATTTCTGCCTCTCCCTACCCCCAGCAGTTATCAATTACTAATAGCTCCTGAGCTAGTAGAGGTACTTTGTGTCCTTTTCCCACCTCCAGGTTAAGATTTTGCCAGGCTTGAGGTTGCCCAGGTCTTATGTGTACTGTCCCATCTGCTGTGAGTTCATTTGTGCAGCTGCCCTGTTGAGTCCAGAAGACACTGTTTCCTTGTAATAATCCACACCCTCTGGTTCTTATTCTCCCCCCACTTCTGCAATTAGTCCTGAGCCTTGAAACATGGGCTGTGACAGAGATGTCACATTTATGACTGGGAATTCCATAGTCTCTTATTTTATGAACCTTTACCAGTTGTTGGTCTCTGTACTAATTAAAATCTTCTGTAAATAGAAACTTCTCTGATGAGGGCTGATACATGCATGAATTTATGGGTATAATGATAAACATTTGCAGTTGGCTTAGCAGAATAAGATTAGCATGTTCTCTCCAACAACAGATCCTGGGTCCCAGGAATAGTGCTGGGTATGGGTTTCAGTTTGTAGACTTGGTCTTAAATCCAATCCAAGTCATTGGTTGTTCCCATGATGTTTGAGACACTATTGCACCATTGAACATATCTTGCTTGTCCAGTCACTATTGTAGTTCACAAAGTTCACAGCTGGGTAAGATTTAGGATAATTTTTCCTCTGGTAGCATATAAAGTACCTGTCTTAGTTAGGTTTCCTATTGCTGTGATGAAACACCATGACAAAATTCAAGTTGGAGAAGAATTGTTTATTTGGCTTGCACTCCACATTGTAGTCTATTATTGAGGAAGGTTAGGACAGGAACTCAAACAGTGCATGAACCCAGAGGCAGGAGCTGATTCAGAGACCATGGAGGCATGATGTTTATTGACTCATTAAGCCTTTGTTCTTATAGATTCTAGGACCATCAGTCAGGGATGTCACCAGCCACCAAGGACTGTTTCCCCTCCCATCAATCACTAATTAAGAAAATGCCCTAATTTTGGATCTTATGGTTCCCTTTATTCTGATAACTCTATTTTATGTCATATTGCCATAAAGCTATCCAGGACATTACCTTCCAGCTCTATGAAAACTAACCAGCAGGGATGAAGCTTCTAAGTCAGCACTAGCTTGATATCTCCTTGTTCTGTGACTTATGTGTATAGTGCCTTCTGCAATAGAGTATACTTTTAAGTTCTGGAAGATAACCAAAAAGATTGTCCATAACCTGTATTATTTTCATCTGACCCTAATCAGAATGATGAAGATTAAAAGCAAATGACAACAAACACTGACAAAGATGTGGGGAAATGAGAACACTTTTTCACTGGTGGTGGGGTGTGAAAACTGGTGCAACAACTATAGAAATCAGAATCGAGGTTGCTCAAGATACTAGAAATTGATTTCCCAATAAACCAGCTATACAACTTTATATACTACAATAGAGATGCCTGTTTATCCATGTTCATTGCTGTTCTAGTCACAAGAGTTAGGAAATGGATAGACAATGAAAATATGATATATTTATACAATAGAATTAAGAAAATATAATTATGTAAACAACTATTTTGAGTGAGGAAAGTAAGATAACAAGAAAGAGAGACATTGCATGATTTCTCTCTTACATGAATATTAGCTTTGAATCTTCTGAGGTGTGTTTTACCTGGAATAACCACAGAGTTCAATAATTAATGAGGGGACATTTATGATAAGGGAGTGATCCAACTGAGAAGTGATATAATTCAGTGGTATAAATGCTTAACTGGAGAATGATAGAAGAGAAAGGGTTAAATTGTACTGGGTTGGGAAGGCAAGGTAGAAGAAGGAATAGTGGAGAGATAATAAATACTGAAAAGCTGTCAAACATTGTATGGAAACCTACCCACTACTGTAGATTCTTCCAAATACACACATGTAAAAAGAGTTTAGGCTCTCTGTTTCTCTCTGTTCCAGAGAGAGCCACATCTTCTAATGTGGTACTAGCCTCCCTGAGACATGATGGTGAATGGATTTGATGTACTTGACTATATTGACCAACTAGTTACCAGGGCAGCTTTTAATTCTGGCAAATTGCTGCCACCAAAGACCCTTTCATTAACCCCAACTATATGGTCTAAATTTTCCTGTATGATCTGGTGCATGGCAAGTTCCATTGCTCACTCAAAGCAGAGAATAAGAAACTTGTCATCAATGGGGAGACCTTCTCCATCTTCCAGGAGTGAGATCCCACCAACATCAATGGGGTGATTCTAGTGGCAAGTATGTTGTAGACTATATAGTTGGTAGCTTCAGAACTGGGATACAGTTGAAGGGTAGAGCCAAAAGGGTCATCATCTCTGTCCTTTCTGCTGATACCATTTTTGTGATGGGTGTAAACCATAAGAAGTATGACAACTCATTGTCAGCAATGCTTTCCTGCACCACCAATACTCAGCACCCTTGGTCAAGGTCATCTATGACAACTTTTCTCATCATGAAAGGTCTCATGACCATGGTTTGGTGAAAGGAGACTTCTAATTCGTTTCCTGGCCATCCAGATCTGAATAATCTTATGGAAATTATATTAATTCCAAAACTGTTTGGCCAGTGGTTCATGTGTATTTCTAGCTAGTTCTTATATCTTCATTAACCCATTTTTATTAATCTGTGTATCGCCCTGATGTTGTGGCCACCAATAAGGTTCTGGTGGGTGTCTTTCTCCTTTGACAGCTACATGGCATTTCCATGACTCCATCTAATCTCTCTCTCTCTCTCTTTCTCTCTCTCTCTCTCTCTCTCTCTCTCTCTCTCTCTATATATATATATATATATATATATATATGTTTGGACTTCCTGCCTGGCTTTACTCTGCTAAACCATTGGTCAAAACAGCCTTATTCATTAGCCAATGAAAGCAAGACATATACAGAAGGGCATCCCACATCATCTCCTCTTTTCTGTCTAATTAAAGAGGAAGGTTTTAACTTTAACATAGTAACATTACATATACCCAAATTGTTATCAAACAAGAATGACACAATATTTAGTCTATTTGTATCTGGAAAGTGTTGCACGGAGAGGTGGCTTTGTTTGTCCCAGTCACCCGGCTAGCTTACACCTGAAATAACCACATAGAAACTGTATTAATTAAAACACTGCTTGGCCATTAGCTCTAACTTCTTATTGGCTAACTCTTACATATTAGTTTAACTCACCTCCATTAATCTGTGTATCACCACGTGCCAGTGGCTTACCAGAGATTCTAACCAGTGTCCATCTCAGGCAGAAGATCCATGGCTTTTCTCACTCTGCCCTTCTTTCCAACATTCAGTTCTCTCTTCTCCACCTACTTAAGTTCTGCCCTATCAGGCCCAAAGCACTTTCTTTCTTTCTTTCTTTCTTTCTTTCTTTCTTTCTTTCTTTCTTTCTTTCTTTCTTTCTTTCTCTCTTGGTTTTTAGAGACAGGGTTTCTCTGCAGCTTTGGAGCCTGTCCTGGAGCTAGCTCTTGTAGACCAGGCTGGCCTCTAACTCACAGAGATCCATCTGCCTCTGCCTCCTGAGTGCTGGGATTAAAGGCATGTGCCACCACCACCCAGCAAGTTTCTTTATTTATTAACCAATGAAAGTGACACATAACTAAGGAAAACTATAACTATCTTCAACTCCATCAAAGACCCCAGAAGGATATAATGTCACCTAAGTAAACAGAAAGTGCATTGTAAGCAACTTCCAAAACTCTAAAATTGACAGAAACAACTCGCTGCCTGAACAATCACCCAAAGTTATTCTGTAGAATTGGGGCATCCATCTTCAGTTTACAGGCACATAGTATCCAGCAGACATTTCCAGACAGGAAATTTGAAGATCTGTTCTGTTTTGTAATGGCAAAGTTTATTAGTTGCTTCCTTTTTTGTCCTGCAAAATGTCTGGCAGTTTCTTCTGTGAAGCAGAAAACCTAAAGGACAATTCCATCTTTTGGAAAGTTCAGCAGTAACTTTTCTGTGGCTCCTGCATGTCCAGTTCATACATCATACTGTCAAGGAGTCCATGCAAGAGCAGTTTCTTGCCCAAATGGCTAGCCTTGTCACACTGAAGGCAAATTCCATAATGAGTTTCTTCAATGCCCATCTCTGAAGTAATCGTTGCTGCCAGAAGCAGACATGTCTCATTGTCAAGAAAAGTCTAAGTACCTAAAGCATTTTAAAAGCTGTATTCTGTTTGTCTTTGAAAGGGTTGAAAAATAGCTATTCATCTGAAATATATCTCTGTACATCTAGAAAACCTAACTAACATGACTACAATTTGAGTATTATAGATGACTATTAATCTGTATTTCTTAACTATACATTACATTTTAAAATGAAATGCACAAACACATAATACCTTAAACAAGAGTAGAAATATACATATAACAAAATTGACCGTAAATTTATATAAAGTCCATAACAACGCAAAGTATTTATTTCTATATCATATCTTCCTTTCAAAGAAAACAGACATTTATAATCAATCATTTTGGGAATTTGGGCATAGTGTTCTCCAAACTGCTTCCTGCTTTTTGTTGGGCAAAGAATTTTTAGGGTTCATAGAAATCTTTCTGGGGTGTCTTGTTCCATCAAACTACATTAGCCTGGGAGGAATCCTCAGGTTCTCATCTTCTGTGGAAACAAAAGCAGAACCTCTTTTCCAGAGCAACATATCCTTAGACCCAAATTTCAAAGTCAAGATGCCTTTATATTGGTTTAACTTAGTAGCCCCCAGAATCAACTATCTCTCTGCAGTCAAAAAATCCATTAAAAGAAAATACAATAATATGCATAATCCAGACTCTCTGTGTATATTCCATTTTTATGTGGCTTATTTTTCTTTACTCCTTTCATCTATGACTGTCTGTACTCTTTTATATTACTTTTATTGTCTCTTTAAAGACTTTTCTTTATTTTTTAAAATTAGTTATTCTTTTCAATAACTGTCTGTACTCTTTTTCTTATCTCTTCCAAGCCTATATACATTTTAAAAAACACACTATGACTTGTTCAGAGGTTTATTTCTGTCTGAATCTCTTTATTGTGTATCTGTAAACATATTCTGACCAGGAACACTTTTAAAATGGTCAGCAGCTTGGCTGAAGCAGCCCTGGATGCTGGCTCTGCCTCTCTTGGCCTTTCAATATGGCAGAGGTGTGTTCACCAACAGCTTTGCCAGCCATGCTCACAGCCCCAACTCCAGGGGGACAGATAGTCTGTATCACCATTTAGTGATTTGTAGCACTCTGCTCACAAACCCTAAGCGGTCTGTAGAAGGACCTCTTAAAAGAGCCATTCATGATGCCAGTATGAGCCAGGAAGCCATTTCTTAAAGGAACTGCTTCTCTTCTTGTGGCCCACAAACAGACCCTATCTGAAAAAAACAAACAAACAAACAAACAAAAAAACAAAAACAAAAACAATCAAAAAACCTGTGACTGCCAAGAAACTGTGGTTGGCTCCTTTTTCTGTGGGTCTAGAAACCCTCTTTTTTTTTCTTAAGCTTTTTTTCAGGTCTTGCGTGGATCCATGGCCCAGATGGTGAATGCCATTGGTGAAAGAAGATTGCTTGTTTGTTTCCTGGATGCCCAGACCCGAATAATCACTCAGAAACTATATTAATTCCAACACTGTTTGGCCAATGGTGCATGCATATTTCTAGCTAACTCTTATATCTTAAATTAATCCATTTCTATTAATCTGTGTGTCACCACGATGCTGTGGCCTACTGATAAGGTTCTGGCAGGTGTCTTTCTCCTTTGGCAACTACCTGGCATCTCCCTGACTCCACCTAATCTCTCTATATATCTCTGTTTGGATTTCCTACCTGGTTTTACTCTGCTAGGCCATTGGTCAAAATAGCTTTATTCATTAGCCACTAAAAGCAAAACATATACAGAAGGACCTCCCACATCAATATTCATGATACCACTGCCACTTAGAAGGCTGTGGATGGTCCCTCTGAGAAGCTGTGGTGTGATGGCCTTGAAGTTGCCCAGAATATCATCCTGCACCCACCGTGGCTGACCAGGCTATAGCCAATGCCATTTCAGAGCTGAAGAGGAAGCTTTCAGGCATGACCTGTTCCTACTATGAGTGTATCTGTTGTGGGTCTGACTTGTCACCTGGAGAAAGCTGCCAAGTAAGATGACATCAATAAGGTGGTGAAGCAGGCATTGGAAGGCCAAATAAAGGCCATTCTGGGCTTCTCTGAGGACCGAGTTGTCTCTTGCTACTTTAACCATAACTCCCACTCTTGTGCCTTTGATTGTGAGGCGGGCATCTCTCTCAATGATAACTTGGTCAAGTTTATTTCCTGGTATGACAGTAAAATGGCTTCAGCAACGGGGTAGCCTCATGGCCTACATGGTCTCCAAGAGTATGAAAACCAGCAAGAACAAAAGAATGAGAGAAGCTTTTGGCTCCTGAAGAATCCCTATCTCAAATCAGCCCCAATACTGAACCACTTCCCTCACCTTTTCCATTGCCCCAGAAGAAGAGAAGTGGTTTAGGAAGCCCTACTATTGAATACCATTAATAAAGTTTACTGTAGTCCTTAAAAGAGAGGGAGGTAGGGAAGGAGAGAGGGAGAGATAGAGAGATTAAATAGAGCTATCCTACAATGGGGTATCATTTCCACTATTAGGCACCCAGGCTAGAAAGTGAAAGTTCATTGCCAGGAATGGCTACTTCTTTGGGAGTTGTTGACCAGAGAGTTCCCATAGAATCCTAAACTTCATAACATGTAAGTGGCAAATTATTTAAAACCAATAAACAAAAATTAATCATAACTAGGAAACGAATGTTTATGGCTGGTCAAATGTTTAAAAAACCCCACTGTGTTCTCAAGGGTATAATATAGTGCTAAAAAAAATAATATAGTGCTCAATCCATACTTAGTATAAACATATATGGAAGGAAATTTTGAGATGGCTTTGAAAGATGTGTATTAAAATTCATGACATGTTACCCTCTGACCCAGAAATTCTACTTTTAGAACTTTGCCCTGCAGGTATTCTTACAACTATATTCTTTCCAGTCCTATTTGTAGCATTAAAAAATTAGATATTACAGAAGACTCCCCATCGAGAATTGCTTAAATGAATTCTGATCTAAATATATAGTGGGATATTCTACAGTTATCCAAAATAATAAGATAAAATTATATGTAATATGGAAAAATTACAAAGATATATTTTATAGTGAAGAAAATTTTCTAAACACTATTCATAGCATTTCGTGATCTTATATAAAGTGTATATCTGTAAACACTGAGCCCCTCACATCTACAAGCTCTGAAAGCATCTGAAAGCATCCACAGCATTCACTCATGGGTAGCAGATGTAGGCCCAGCTCACCCTACTGTGGCTCCCTGCTGTTTCAGACCCCTCTGTCCATCTCTAGTATTCCTGTTGGAGCTTTGTTCCCCACATGGCTCCTTTGTTTGCAATGTATAATCCTATGCCTATTCTGAGCAAGTAAAGGTTTCTTCTTTTATAGAAAATAGGTTTTTTATACAATGTATTCTGATTATAGAATTTATCTGCTCCTCTCAGCGCCTTCCTAACTCCCCTCTTATCCTGTCCCATTCTCGTCCTGTATCTCCTTAGCAAATAAACAGGCATTAACTGCACAACAGAAGTTTTCTTTCTAGAGTCCTAGAGGATCCTGCTATTAAAAGTCACGCTGTGACTTTTCTGGATGTAACTTTTGTTTCATAAAAAGAAAAGAAATAGGAATATAAGGGATAATACTAAAATAAAATAAAGTAAAACAAACAAATTGGAATAAGACAAAATGAACAAAATAATGGAAGGAGCCTAAGAAAAGACAAACAACAGATATAAATTCAGAGACCCAAGGAAAGGAGCCCATGAAAAGACACAGACAACAGATATAAATTCAGAGACCCATTCATTCATGTATTCTGGAATCCCATGAACGCACAAAACTGGAAACCACAATGTATACACAAAGGACATGTGGGGCAATTAATGATGATAAAAATTAAATGAAGAGAGGAAGAAAGAAAGGAAGGAAGGAAGAAGGAAGAAAGAGAAAAAGAAAGGAGGTCTGGCATGACATATGAGACAAGGAAGCACCAAAGATGCCAGTTTCTGTTGGCCATTTACTGGTGGGCATGCAGTCTACCCTTGAGAGTAGCTTGCTTCTCCAGTGAGATTCCCTTTGGAAAAAAATAAATTTTCATTTGCAGGTGGTTATCAATTGGAGACAGCTCTAGTTTAGAGATTTGGGACATGTGTCCAATTCTCCTTTCAGCTCCAGGACTCCATCTAGTGCAGACCCCTGCAGGTCCTGTGCATGCTGCTTCAGTCTCTGGGATTAAGAAGCTTATTGGTCCTCTGAGTTTAGAAAGCCTTCTTTCTTTGGTGTCTGTCTTAGTTAGGGTTTCTATTGCTGTGAAGACACACTGTGACCACAGCAACTGTTATAAAAGAAAACATTTAATTCTGGTTGGCTTACAGTTGCCGAGGTTTAGTAAACTATTGTCATGGTGGGAAGAAAGACAATATGCAGGTAGACATGGTGTTGGAGACGTAGCTGAAATTTCTACATCTTGATCCTGAGGCAGCAGAGCAACTGAGTACAGCTTGGGCAAAAGCACCCTCAAAATCCACTCCCGCAGTGACACATTTCCTACAACAAGATGACATCGACTCTAACGAAGCCATATCTCCTAATAGTGCTACTTCCTATGGTAGCCATTTTTTAAAAAACCACCACAGTGTCCTCTATCCTCTCTGGCTCTTACCCTATGCTTTGCGTTTGCAGGGCTCCTTGAACCTTGATGGAAGGGATTTGATGGACGTCCTGTTTAGGACTGAGTGTTCTAAGGTCTACTGTCATATTGTCTGGCTGTGGGGCTCTGCATTTGTTCCCGGCTACTACAGGAGGAAGATTCTCTGATGGTGGCTGAACGTGGCACTGACCTGTTTCCTTGACCTGCATTGGAAGACTTTTTCTAATCATCATTCTCTAAATGGTACAGTACAATGACTATGTGCCCTGCATTTACTTTGTATTAAATATTATAAGTCATTGAGAGATGGTTAAAAACATATGGTAGGATGCTCTTAGGCTCTGTGCCAACAGTACTGGCATGTCTTTAGTCTGTATCTGGGAACCCCAGAAGCAATAACCCAGAGATACCAACAGGTATACATATACCATGCTTCCCAGAAAAGTTCTATTGATTTGATAATAGTGATTATTTATTTAGGGCAGAAGATTATAGTGTCTTCTGTCTTTGTTTTTATCTACCTAACATAAAAGTTGTTTATTCACTGTGATGGTTTCCTTTCTTCCAAGCTCATTTTTCTTTCCACCATCTTCTGTTGTCCTTTGAAAATGCTTTGTAAAATACAAAGTGCAAAACTGCTATTAATTGTAGTCTTTCCTCTGTTGTTCTGATGGAACTGGGGCTCAGCAGAGTCTCTCTGAATCACTGTAATTACCCCTCTTTGTGGTAGGCATCGGTGTTGCTCAAAATCCATCCCTTGCTTGCTTTACTGTTTATGACTGAGGCCTGAGTCTGTAAACTACACTTCCCAGAAGCCCTTGTCCACTGGAGTTTAGATGATTGCTAGCATGCTAACTAAAAGGATTTAGAGGAAGAAGAGGTAAGTCAGAGTAGTTTCAACTCCGTTTCTCAGCTGAATGGCATCTTCTATGGTGGTAGTTCTTCCAGCAGTAAATCCACTCTCCTTTTTCATGGTTCAGATTCTATTCTTCCGCCCCTGCAGCTCTGATGGAGGGTTGTTCCTTGCTTCCGTAAAGTCTCTACCCCAGCGATTCTCAACCTGTGGGTCGTGACCCCAAGACACTCATAACACTAGCAAAATTACAGTTATGAATAGCAACGAAAATAATTGTATAGTTTGGGGGTCACCACAATATGAGGAACAGAACTAAAGGGTCGCGGTGTTAGGAAGGTTGAGAACCACTGCTCGAGCCTGAAGTTCGTAGCAGTAGCTTCTTGTCCTTTCCCACAATAATTTTATTTTGTTGTTTACTTCACTTTTTCTGTGTATAGAGTGTCTTCCTTTCCCCTCCCTTTGGTTTGTTTGGTTTTATTTTGAGACATGATCTCTGTGGACTGGGCTAATTTCCCACTTGCGATCATCTTGAACTTGTGATGATCCTGCCTTAGCCACAGGGTCAGGATTACACGTGTGCACACCACACCCAGTGCATTGTTTTGCTTATCTGTTGCTGTGATGAAAACATTAGAACAAAACCAGTTTGGGAAGCAGAGAGTCTGTTACATTTCATAGGCTTCTGTCCATTATTGAGGGAAGCCATGGCAGGAACTGAAGCTGAGACTATGGAGGAATGCAACTGACTGGATTGCCCAGGTTCATGTTCAGCTGCCTTTTCTATAACTCCCAAGGATACCATCCCAGGAGAGGCATCACCCACAGTGGACTGAGCTTGCACACATCAAACAATCAAGAAAATGTCATGCAGCCATGCCCGCAGGATGAGCTGATGGAGGCAATTTTCAATTGAGGTTCTCTCTTCCCAGATGTCACTCTAGTTTGTGTTAGCTGGACAAAAACCAGTTCCCAAACTTTGTTGGCATTTGTTTATTGATATAAATCGTGACTGTCTCAGGAACTTCTCATGAAGACAAAAACTCACAGATCTTATATAAAATTGTGTGGTACTTGCATGATTGTGGAATTATATACAACCTGCATACATTCTCTCAGTTTTAAATCATTTCTGTATCATTCACAATGCATAATACTATACTAATATGCAGGTGACTTGTATACTATATTGTTTAGAGAATAATAAGAAAACATAGGTATATTTCAACAAAGAAGCATATTTTTTCTTGAATAGTTTTGATCTGGCATTGGTTGAAGCCCCAAATATAACATATGGACGGTTAACTATTTTTTAATGTCTTGTTATCATTTTGGAGTGTTCCTTGTGTAACCAAGCACCCTTGACACACAACGTGTAATTGGAGTTCAATTTATCTGCCACAGTTTTTACTGCTAGAGAAATGGAGTGACAAACAAATGTGAGGACACAGTGCATCCTCTTGGCATCAAAGGAAAGGATCACTTTGGTGAAGAATTCTGTCCCATTGATGAGATCTCCTCACACTCTTATTCAGTACTGCATAAAAATCACCGTTAGCTGGGGCATGGCAGCACTGAGACTCGGATGAAGGTTTTGTGTGTGTGTGTCCACGGCCCAGGTAAGGTCCGAGATAGTATCAAGTTGATTTCTCTGTTTTGCTTTTTTGCTCTTTCCTCTGAGCAATTTTTGTATTTCATTTCCCAGGCACCCACAGGTGTTATTCCCACTCAACCTTCCTTTAGGCTAATCTGATAAACATATTTGAGCTGATGTAGTTAATAATCATTGCTCTGCCAGAAGGAAAAAACTGTGGCTTTGAAATTTTAACTCAAGCCAGTGATCGTTTCACTCAAAGCATTTATTTGTTCATTCATGTTTTTCTTTTGCCAGTTGCTAGAAACACAGCACTGAGCAAGACAGATTGCAGCCTGGTTGGAAAGAGAGTCATCAAACAATTTTATTGGGTTCGGAATAGGAGAAATGTTCTGTGGAAGCATGGGAGAGGAAATGGCACTGTGGAGGCCCAGAAATACTTCCCCGAGGAAATGAAATTTGTGTTGACCATAAAAGAGGTATTAGATAAGTAAGGACTGAGTAAGTGGGAGGGAGGAAAATTATATGACACTGTGTACACAGGTCCTGGAGCAAGAATGAGAGAGAATGTCCCATCAGGGGGACCTTTTAAAGCCCATAATACTGAAGCATGGAGCAGCTCAAGCTAAAGCAGAAAGGTGGGAGGCAGACTCAAGTGTGGATCCTCAAGGGACGAGTGAAGGGCGGTGGACTGTCTTCTCTATCTTCACAGGGCTGGGAAGTTACTGGAAGACATTTAATAAGAGGGAGACATGCCAGGCCTGGATTTTTTTTAACAGGAATATTCAGGTTCTATCTCTCAGTACAGTAGGGAGCAAAAGTAGAAAAGAGTAAACTAATTAGGAGCCTTTCTAAGAATTCTTCCAGATATGATAATGGGTGGGCACCAGGGACTGTTGGAAGAAGGAAAATAAAGATTCTAGACATATTCATATCTGAACTACGATGACCAGAAGTGGCAACGATGGAGTACAATCACGAATATTCGGTCACTTGATTAAATGATTTTAAAAAGTGAATATGGAATAAGTTTCGTGTGGAAGTTCAGTTATGTAGTACAGGCTGTTTCAGATGAATCTTTGAGAAGTCAGTGGAAATGTAGAGACACATATATTCTATCTGAGTGGCAAAAAGAAATCAAGATTAGCTAAACTGGGAATGTGGGTCCTTGGGGGACAGTTGACTGTCTGAGGAGGGTAGGTGCGATCACTAAAAGTGCAGGAACATGAGAAGGTAGCCGAGGAGTGAACCAGCTGGTGACTTCACCAACTGTCCTTAGTCCCTTAGTGCGACAGGAGCTCAGAAATGCTGAACCCTTCCACTGTGGTAGAGGCACATTTAAGACGAATATTTATTTCAGACAAAAAAAACCACATTTACTCTCTCTCTCTTTTCAATTTTTTAAAGATTTATTTAATTATTTTGTATATATGAGTGCTCTGTCTGCATGTACACCTACACACCAGAAGAGGGCCTCTGATCTCACTACAGATGGTTGTGAGCCACTTTGTGGTTACTGGGAATCAAACTCAGGACCTGGGAAAGAGCAGCCAGTGCTCTTAACCTCTGAGCTATCTCTCCAGCCCCCCTCTGTCTCTCTTTACCTCTCTCTCCACACATATTTTCTGAAATGTGGAAGTTCTGATTGGACTTTTCATTCTGACAGAATTGCAGTTTCTAGCCCCAGACCTGTTGTAGGCGTGTTTCAGCAGAAACAAAAGAATGTTCAGTGTAACCTTCAAGGTGGCTGCTGGGGACCTGGACACACTCTCTGCCTTTCTCGACCTTAAGTCTTAATCATCGAACTCACCATTCAGGAAGTTTCTTTATGTCTAGTCAGTTCAAAACTTCGCCACATTACTAGGTGGCGACTGTAAAAGTCATGTTATGCCATGTTTAGGTATGAATCCTTCTGCATGTCATCTTTCACAGTCTGTGGAAATAAAAAGCTCAGTCAAAGAGAACATTGGGAGTGTGTGTTTCTTATTGCAGACATGCCAACAGCAAATGCCTTCTGTTTTGCTTTGCTGTTTGCTGTCTGGGTTGTGATGGTGGACCAATGGTGGAAGAGGACAATGTCTCCAAGACATGGAGCCTAAGTCACACTCACTTGGCACATATCGTCATATACCATTTCTTGTTAGGATATTTTTGTTTGCCTCATGTTTATGCATGTATGGCATATGTTTAGGTTTATATAAGCATTCACATGTATAAGTATGTGTGAGGGTTTACATGTACATATGTGGTCACATACGTGAAGCTCACGATGGACTTCAGGAGAACTGCTCAGTCACTCTCCACATTATTCATCGAGACAGGATCTCTTTCTGAATCAGAAGCTCTGGTTTCTAACTTTGCTATCTTGTATGCTCTTGGATCTTCTGTCTGTGTCTTCTGTGTGCCACGCTTGCACGCAGGCTGCCATGGCTACCAGGCATTTATGTGGGTGATAGGATCCAGATTCTGATCTTCAGATTTGCACAGTAAATTATTACTTTAACTTCTGAGGTCTTCCCATGCTTTCTACTGGAATGTTCATAAGAAACAATTTTTAATGAAAATTATAAATCAATTATAGCTTATTGAATTTTTAGATTTATTTATTTATTTTGTTAACATAATTTTTTATTGGTTTTTCAGAATTTCACACCATGCATCCCAATCTAACTCATCCTTTCATCCCTCCATAGCTGCCCCCTACCCCTGTTGTGTACCTTCCCAGGAAAACTTATAAAGAAATAATAAAAATAAGATAAAAACAAAAATGCAAATAAGAATGTTAATTAAAAGAACAATCCAAACAGAGAAAAACAACAACAAAAAGTAAACAAAAGCCCTCCTACTTTGCTCCTCCATCTTTCCTGCATCTCTACTGGTAACTGGAGCCACAGGCATCAACACAGACCCAGATACGGTGCTCAGCAGCAGCCTGGGCCCTAAAGGGCAGCTCAGGCCACTCAGACTGGGATAACCTCTGCAGTGGCATGACCTACAGGTACCAACATGGCTTCATGGGTGAGGTGGTTCAGACCTAGGCATCCTCAAGGCCTTTGACGCTAACAGGAGTCTTGGATATCAGTATCAGCTGAAGCTACTGCAGGGCCATGGGCCCAAAATTGGGCATCACTATGGCCCCAGGTGACCAGCAGGCCTCCCACATTAGCCTGTTCTTTCTAGCCTTTCCCTTTTCAGGTCTGCATCTCTCCACAGGACATGAACCATTCTGCCTTTCTGTTTCTCCCCTATACCAGACCATACATTTGCTCACTGTAATGGCCTAGGGCAAACAGCTCAGGGAGGGCAAGTGTGGGTCCTCATCAGATTTATTAATTTTATGTGTATAGTGTTTTACCTGTATGTATGCCTGTTCATCACATGTGTATGGTGTCCACAGAGGCCAGAAGAAGAAGCCTGACCACCCAGAACTAGAGTTTCAAACAGTCATGAGTTGCCTTTTGGGTACTGGGAACTGAACCCCGGGCTCTGCAAGAGCAACAAATGCGCTTAACAGATAAGTCATCTCCCCAGCCCAACTTGTTGAAATTTTAAAAGGAACATTTACTAAAACTGTAAAGGCAAACAAATGTATACGTGTGGGGGAGAACACATAAATTATTCCAAGTTTAACCAAGTACCTGAGATGCAAATGGAAAGTTAAAGAAGAATCTTGGTTGTGTCCTAAAAGTATATCAGCTGGAATAGAGTTTCATGTATGTGACACATAATTTTGTTAATCATTTCAAAGACAAAATACTTTTCTTCTTATAATTCACTTATAATAGCATCTATCCTTTGCAACTGTGCACTCCAGTGGTTCTTGGTATATTCTCATGAATTGTGAAATCTCCACTGTGCCTAATTTTATTATGCTGCCAACATTCTAAAAGAACCCCTACACACACACACACACACACACACACACACACACACACACATACACACACACACACACCATTCCTCAAAGCTGTTTTCCCTTTACTCTACTTTCCCTCCATACCCTGACCACTGAGGAGACACCAACTTGGTGGATAAAATACATGTTATGTGCACATCCCCACAAACCCATGTAAATCTGGCCAAAGTAGTCTACTTTGGATATGTAATCCTAGTGTTCCTATGGGATGGGAGGGGGACACATGAGAATTTGCTAGACGCTCTAAGGCTGGCTAGCCCAGTGTACACAGCAGTAAAAACAAGGGATGGGCCCTGTTTCAAACAAAGTGAAAAGCAAGGACCTCTGTGTGAGGTTTTCTGATCTCCATATACCATAAGCACGTGCACATGCACACAAACACCCATGTACATGCATAGAAATACCCAGTTGAGCATCTTTTTTCCATGAACAATCCCAGAGTGTTCCTAATAATAAAAGTTTGAAAATTTACAAAGCAAAAGAAGAAGAGAGAATTGATGAATATAAGAATAACTCATCATTTTAAATTTATTTTTGTCTTTTCAGTATTTTTGCATCCATCCTGTGTCTTCTCCCCAGGTTTTCTGTTGGTTAACACAAATGGCTCAAACATAGCTTTGGGCTCCTTTACCACCCATTTCGTTCACCCAAAGTAATTGCTTTTGTTCCTATAATCATTAAAAGCATTCTGAACATTTATGCAACCTCTTATTATCATAGAAAGAGCCCTTCATTAGTATTCATCCTATTTCACTTCACAAAAGCATTCTGCATAGGTAATTGCCACTTTAGGCTTAGAGCCCTCATCGTCAGCCACACTTTCTGGAAGCCCCTAGAATGTCGCTCTTTTGCTAACTTTTTATGACCCATGCAGAAAGGAATGCTTCAAGATATTACCTGTAATCTTTGCCTTCCTTCTCATTGTATCTAACCCATTTGCTTCTTGCTACTCTCTTCTTCCTCTGGAATGAGCAATCGGAAATTTTAGTGGGAAGCTGCTTGCCAAGGTTCAAGTTTTGAGCTGTCCAGTGGGTCCACCCTGCTGAAGCATTGTGCACTGTGTATCCAGCGGTGCTTAGCACATTGGCTCCATCAAACAGTTCCCAGTCTCTTAGCACATCGGCTCCATCAAGCAGCTAGCTCCCTTGGTGCTAACAGTAGCTTCCATCTAGTGGACCAAACCTGGAGCTAACCTACAGTGGAAAAGTCTGAAATATTTTATTTATCTCTCATCTCCTTCACATTTTTTATGCAGTTTGCCAAGACTGAGAAATTGTTCTTTTCCAACATTTTTCCATCCATTTTTCCTTTGTCACCTTTAATTCTATCAATTCTCAATTCAGGGAGACATTATTCAGTGCTTGATCGTTGAACACTGTATACCTTATCTTGGTGGTAGAGTGAGTTAGTTTTCCTAATTTAACTGTAAATGAACCATAATTTTTAATTACTAAAGGGCACATTTGTTTGTGTAATATTACTTTCTCTAAGAAGTTGCCGACTGCTCATTTCCCATATCTGCCTGGCCAGGGTAGATCACTTTCTGTTCTCTCAAATGCCCTCCTTAGGCTTTGTGATAATTCACTGTATTAAATTCTTTTCTTTCTCATATCATTGATGGACATAAAGCACTCATCATCTTGTCCATAAAGTTCTTCTTTTCTTTTTTCTTTAATTTTGAAGATTTATTTTTCTTTTATGTGTATGAATATTTTGCCTACATATATGTCTGTGTCCTGTGCGTGCGCCTGGGGCCCGTGGAGGTCAGAAGAGGATGAGCAGTGCCCTGGAAATGGTTTGCAGATGGTTGTGAATCTCCTTGGCAGGTCCTCGGCAATTACAAGTCTTCTCACCCACTGAGCTACCTTTATAGCCTCAATTTCTATTTTTCTTAACCTCTTCTGAACTCAATATGGGACATTTTTTTATTTGGTCATTTCTCAGTCTTATTTCCCTACAAAGGTGGAGCAGACCAGTGTGTTTGGTCACACATCAGCTTTTGTCCTATTATGTTTATTTGTAGTGGATAAACAAGTAGGATATGGATTTTACACACACACGCACACATGCACACACACACACAGTGCATAATTAAAGGACATTTGGAAAATATGTTCACATTCTTTAGCAGAATCACAAACACCTCTTTTAGAAGAATTTTTTTTTCTATAGGGTGAAACCCTGTCTCCACACAAAATGCCCTTCCTCTAATAAAATAACCGCACTATTACTCTAGTAAACCAATATTTAGTTATAAACTGGTTTGGGGTATTTTCTTTCTCTGAAGTTAATGACAATAAGCACTAACCTAGAGAGCAGAATAATATATTAAAGTCAGTGGGATAATTAAACGTGGATTTACCAAGTTAAAAAAAAAAAGGTCTAAATATAATTCCCTTGGAAAATGATTTCAGCCGTCACGTGTCCTCGCCCATTCTTTCCTGTTCTCTTGTTCATTTATTGCATGGCTTTCGTTTTCTTCTGTTGTGGAGAAAAGCAGAGATTCCTAGTTCCAGCTCCATTTCCTGACAGGCTCTACTTTTTAGGGCATTTTAGGTTTATAGTACAATTAAGAAAAAAGTACAAATGTCTCTTATGCTACCCCTGCCCCACACATGCCTGACCTCTCTCAGAGTCACTGTGATACTCTGTTAAGATCTGGCTACCAACGTTGGCTTCACTATTGACACAATTTGTATATTGGTTTTTATCTTTCCTTATTTCATAGTAATTATTTTTGGTTTGTTTTTACTATAAATTAACACATATAATTTAATACATACCTATATCTATCTATTTATATCTAACTAACTATATATACATCTTACAGCTAGGTAAGGACATGGGACTCAAACATGGGCAGCAAATTTTTTTTTTCCTTTCCAGGAGACTGTCCTGGAGAAACAGCACACATGTATCCTTCTTCTTCCTCCTATTCAGCCCATCATCTTTCCCTTTACTCTTTTTTTTTCATACCATATTTCTCCTCAGTCCCCATGAAACACAAGCCCATTGCTGTTCTCAAAGTCATTCATGGTAAAGGAAGAACATAGAAGAACTGGATTTTTGGAGATTATGGAATATAATACACATTGCCAGCTCCAAATCTATTTAAAGAAAGGTATATTTGATACTATTTAAATGACTATTATTTGTGTGATGTGATATTCACAAATTGTACTTCTTGTTTCTGCTGAGATTAGAAAATTTACATACATTTTACCATTATACTTTAAATATTTTGATTATTCAAAAAATCAACAGGAGAAAGTCTAAATAGATGAATCCATATGTTTACTTTATTCTTTTAACAAAAGCATGAATTACTTGAGGGTTTATTTGAGTATCTTACCATTCTGGTGTACCAAATAGGACCTTCTGGGGCTAGGCTCTACCTGTCACTTATAAATATATATTATATGGATATATGTATATTTATATACATACACACACATATCACACACACACACACATCCATGACCTACTTATCTATCTACCTGTCTGGCTCTCTATCTTTGCATCTATCTGTCATATAGCTTTACCTATGTATCTGCCATGTCTATATCTGTCTATTTTTGCTTTCTATATTTTTATATATCTCTTTAACTCTCTATAAATCACATATCTCTATGTATCTATCATCATAATCTATATTGCTAATGTGCAAGTGTGTGTTAGGTACTTCAGCAGAACAGATTAATAAACATCTTTATATAATTGTGACAGAGGTCGACTGTCTTCTGAGAACGCATATCCCAATTCTCATGCACATCTTATTTTTTTCGTAAGAACCTGTCTTTATTGTCGTAAGCTGGTGCTTACGACAGCTCCAACAGACACCTCCTTTTGAAGCACAGGCCATGCCTGCCAGAAAACAAGGTAGGCAGACCTTCTCCACCTCCCTGTTCTCAAGAAGCAGTCCCTCAGTGCTGTCACTCATGCTGTAGCACATGCAGCCCCTTCCCCACTGTGGACCCCACAGACTCCTTCCCCCACTCATCTCCATCCCAGCCTCCCTGTGAATGCACCAGCCGACCAGGCCAGGGAAACAAGCAGCACACAGTTATCCCACTCTCCAATATTCCAGAGAGGATACAGAACTCAAGGAGCAAAACTCCTACCCCAAATGACAAACCCAGAAATCAGAACCTAGACCTATAATCATTGCAAATAATCCTATAATCATACTAGCATAAGAACACAATCAAGAACAGCCAGAGTGATATGACTCCACCAGAGCCCAGCTATCCTACCACAACAAGTTTTGAATATGCCAACAAAGCTGATACACAAAAAAGGCCTTAAAATCAACTATATGAAAATAATGGAGGTCCTTAAAAAGAGGAAATAAATAAATTCTTTAAGGAAATCTAGAGAAACAGAAATAAACAATTGGAAGAAATGAATGAATCCCTTAAATAAATCTAAGAAAACACAGACAAAAATTATAGGAATTGAATAAACCCTTTAAAGAAAATCAAGAAAATAGAAAAAA